>PVKB01002680.1:0-259541 GCA_004027205.1 Ctenodactylus gundi | reverse complement strand
ATTCTCAGTCCCGCAGCAGGGATGGGGTGAGACGTATAAGAGGAAAAGCCACAGGAATGGGAAGGATTACAAGAAGAAAAGGGAAGGGGACATTTCCAATAGCAGCCTTTGGCAGGCTGTCAGCAGCAGAGAATGAGTCACCGCATCTAGCTACACAGGAAAGGTGACAGGGCAGAGAGGACACCGGGAAAATCTAAAACGGAGGAGCTCTTGCCACTACAAGTGGATTATTCATTGAGCACACCGATTCAGCCTCCCACTGAACAGATCGGCTTTATGTTGTGCTGGCCACAATATTTGGTACCCACGCCCGCAGCGCAACCGGGGACTGAAGGATGCTCATCAACTAAAGACCTATAGCGGTTTGGTGGGGACATGGAAGAACTCCCGGCTGAGCTATATATATGCTGCCGTTTCAGCCAGGCCAGGGATAGTCTCCGAAAGGGCTAGGCCGAGGCCAGGGCTAGCCCTCCATAGTGCTAGGCCGAGACCAGGCCAGGACTAGACCCCCAACTGCTAGACCGAGGCCAGGCCAGGGCTAGCCCCCCAAACTGCTAGGCCGAGGCCAGGCCAGGGTTAGCCCCCCCCCAAGGTGCTTGCTGAGGCCAGGCCAGGGCTAGCCACCCAAGGGTAAGTCTGAGTGCAGTCCAATGCGAGCCCCCCAGGCTACGTCAAGGCTTATCCCCCATTGGGTGAGGCTGTGGCTTGGGCTAGCCCCCCAGAGGGCTAGGCTGCGGCCAGGCCAGGGCTAGCCCCCCAAAGGGCTACGCCGAGGCCAACATCAGCCCCCCAAAGGGCTAGGCTGAGGCCAGGGCTAGCCCCTCAAAGGGCTAGGCCACGGCCAGGCCAGGGCTAGCCCCGCAAAGGAGGCAAACGTGTAATGGAGATCCCAGCAATTTGGAAACACCAGGAACACATACTGTCTGCTAAGGAAGGCCACATGGTATGAATGAAGCCAGCCCAATAGAGTAGCCATGGAGGTTCCAGCCAGAGGTAATCCCATAGGGTAGGGTCACATAATGTCTTTGGAGTTCACATTTCATCACACAGTGATCCACATGCTGGTCCCAGAGCTAATGAAACTGCAAGATTTGGTGCTTTCCCTGGTGGGTTTCATGTTTGCGTTAATCCAATTGCTGTCTATCTTCCTATTCCTCTCTTGAAATGGAAATGTTTATGCTGTCCCCTCCCGGCTGGCCACCACTCCCAGCGGGCGCCCGGCTGGCTTCCCGCGCGCAGCGGGCGGGGAAGGGCGGGAAGGGAAGCTGGGCGCGTACCTCCGAGCGCCCCGCAGAGCCCCTGGCAGGCCGCGAGCCGCCGCATCCCGCCGGCAGCCCGCGCGCGCCCTCGGAGCCGGACACGGCGCCGCCCCCCGCGGGGCGGAGCCTCCGGAGCCAGCGGCGCCACGCCCACCCGGGATCCGCGCCCCGTGTTTGGCAGGCGGCTCCCAGAAAGGCCAAAGAGCGCGGTGGCTCCGCGGGGCGGTGGGGGGAGTTAGGCGTGCACCAGTGCGCAAGCTGGGGACAAATGCAGTGTGACAGCGGGGCGTCTGGCTGGAGCAGCTCTTGGGAGGGAAGGGACACCTGCAGGAGGTGGGACCTAGCCTGGCCTTGGAGCGGCCGATTCCCCTCACCTTACAAAGACCAGGCAGGGATTGCTTTTCTCTGCACCTATGGCCAATCTAGGTCTGCTGCGGAAACGTTTGTAAAACACACTGGATGAGTGGAATGGAAGAAGGAAGCCTAATTCTTTCTTCTCAAATGTGAGCCTTTAGTTTCTTTCAAAGCACCGTCCCTAAACTAGATATCGTGTTTCGGAACAACCATCAGAAGAATTAATAGAGACCCAGAGTTGGTAAGTGGTGGCTGACATCTCCTGCGTGGGGGCCCAAGATCAAGGGTCACAGAAGGAGCCTCCACCTAGGTCAGGTGCAAAAAAAAAAAGAAAAGAAAAGAAAAGAAAAGAAAAGAAAAGAAAAAAGAAAAAAAGAAAGTGATTTAAGCAAGGCCTGAAGTGGTAGTGTGGTGACATGGTGACAGCAGCCCAGAACTTTCGAGAACTGCCTCCCTAGTGTTTCTTGGCCTGTGCTCTCCCCAGCGCTGGTGTTACTCAAAATGCCAATTCGGTGCTCCCAGCACAGACAATGCTAATGGTACTTTGTTCCTAACAAAATTGATGATGACTTCATTTCCCTCTCATTTCCTTTTTTAGTTCTGTAATGAAGTGCTTTTCAAGCAAAACACAACATCTTGACCTTTTCTTCACCGAAATCAACAGTGAGGCCACTTTTTTATTTCTGAGCGGACATGTTTATGAAGTCCTCCATTCTCCCAGGAACCTCCCTGCCTTGTTGAGGAGAACTGCTCTCAACTCGCTGCCCTTGCCCAGCACGTGTGGGAAATGGGAGTGCCCATCCATTTTCATGGCCTTTCCTGCCACGGTGATGAATCCACAAGGGCGAACTTGGCCCAGGCAAGAGCTAGTCAGATATCCACCATGAACACTGTTGGAAAGGTTTCTAAAGGAAGAGGATCTGTTCCTCTGCGGAGGGGAAGCCACGGAGCTATAGGTAGCCAATCCCTGAACCTCTACAGTGAAGTTAGCACACAAGAAGAAGAGAGCAGACATAGGAGGGCTTGCAGCATGGGCTGGGATTCTGTCATCTCTTCATCCCTGAGACCAGCTGTACTCTAATTTTCTCTTGGATTTGTTTACATGAGTCAATCAAGTCTCCTTTTAACCTGTACTAGCATAGGTTGGGTTCCATTTTCATAATCAAAAGAAACTTCTCACTGTAATCAAGCATATTTAATATCTCACATATTCTGGTTTGTGTTCAGCAGTCCCTACGTATTTGAGCCCTTGCCTGAGTTCTACTGGCAAGAAGCTGGCAAAGGAGCCCTGGAGACAAGGGCCAATGAAAGACTCCAATGTGAATGTCAAGGACTCAATCTTATCAGATTGCAATGGGCTTACATACTGTTGACTTTCTCCTGCAGGCATCTGCAACTGTCTGTATGGGTGCAAGACATGCTGGGCCTGTGTGTGCCTGAGGCAGACAAGAATTGAATGGTCCCTCAACCACTGATGGAAGAGAGTTTATGGATAAATATCCAAGTTTCCTTTCCCTGGGCTGGGACAACTCCAAAGTAGATACCAAACACTCAAGTGTTTAGTAGTCTCCTAAACACTAGAGTTCCAGGTGCCCATAGCCAGTCACCGTCTCATTAATGTAGGTTCTTGGGGGTCCTTTTTCCTCACACTCAGTCACAAAGCCAGAAAACAAAAATGTTGGCAACAGCAGTGCCATAGATTGAGAACCTGTCTACTGGCTTTGCATTCCAATTTACTTCTTTGTCTGAGGATAAATTTTCTTAGCCTCTCTGGGCCTCAGTACTCTTCCTGCTGTTTGTGTATGCTGTTTTCTAGTTTTGTTGTGGAAAAAGAGCATGACAATAACTTCTGCTTTATAAGGTTTTTTGGAGGAGAGTTTAAATGTTTTTCAGGTCTCAGAATGGAGCCAGAGGGCAGAGAGATCTTTTGTGATGATTTTGTGCCTAATGAAGATGAGTCCAGCTCCCTCATTTTATACTACTCCTATTTCCTTTCTGGGTTAGAAGGACAGCTACAACAGCTCCTTAGCTTAAAACTAAATTAATTCAAGGTTTCAGAGTAGCTAAAACAGTCTAGCAAGGCTTCTCCATACTCCTGGCCAGAACCTTCAGTGCTTCTTGGTCAGACGGAGTTCTACCCTAGGCTGCTTTGTACTCTCTTGTGTTTTCTAGTTCTTTTGGGTCACTCTCTTGCCACCACATGTTGTGCGTTTTGTCAATGTTTTCTGACCAGTGAGCAAGGAATAAGTGAAAACCTAGCTGGCCAATAAGCAATTCAAAGGAGAACCAGCCCAAACCAAGATTTCCCAGTTCCATGGAAACCTACTACTACTCTTAGCCCTCACCATTTACAAGTCAGCACAAACCAAACACAAACTGGGGCTGGTTCTCCCTTCTTAAAATGTGGAGATCTTATCAAATCTCTCTAGTCATTGCAGACTTCGCATTCTAAAGTTTAAATGTAGAATGTGAATTGAATTTAGTTCCATTTTGGACTGACAGAGTCCTAACAAAGTGCTGGAGGTGCAACTCATGAATGATCTGCACAGGACTCAGAAGCAATTCAGTTCAGACTGATCTAAGCATGAAGATTTTCTCACAGCAAGATTAAGTATTTTTATAAATCTAAAAGCACAGGTGGCATAGAACAGGAATTCTGGAGGGATCCTCACAATCTTCAGTGTCTCCCAGAAGAGCCTCTATTCAAACGTCATCTCTGACTGAGAACACAGGCTTGGCTTCTTGAAAGATCTAGTGCAAACCCAAGGTCAGATACTTGTAAATGACACTGACATGTGACCTTGAACAAATCACTTAAATATCCCAATTAGCTCCTTGCCTGTAAAATGAAAAAATTGTGCTGACCCCATGACGTGGGTTGGATGGTTTAGCAAACTTAAGAGAAGTAAGCATGGAGCAGGAGGCTTCACTCATGGTGAGAATTCATTGGCATACTTGGCCAGCCAGCCTGTGGGCTCCTCTGATGGCCTTTTAGTGTCCTGGCTAAACATACACTCTTGACAATGAGCCATCTTTTATCTTTCCTTTAGAAGACTTATTTTCCTTCCATGGACCTAGCTGTATACACTGTTAAAATCTATCCATGCTACTCATGTCAGTAATGTGCAGAATCTTCCAACTGTCCAACTGTTCTAAGGTTGAAGAAGCTTGGACCTGGTATGAGCTCTAGACATTGGGCCAGGTGGAAGCTCTAGACCTGGTCCTGGATGTGTGACAAGATAGCATGTGCTGCACCTGCCTAGAGAATGAAAGGACAGGATGAAGTGATCTATAAATTCCTTCCAGCCCCCATGTTTTATGATTCAATAGTTACCGGTTTTGGAACAGTTCCACCATTCAAATAGAGCCCTTTGGGGCTGGAAGAATAGCACAATGGCTAAAGTGCTTGCCTAGCAAGGACAAGTCACTGGGTTCAATTCCCCAGCACCACATAAGCAGGGCATGGTGATGCACGCCTGTAATTCTAGCACTCAAAAGGCTAAGACAGGAGTTCAAGACCAGAATATGCTACATAGTGAATTCAGGAGCAGCCTGGGCTTCCAAGAGAGACCCTGTCTCAAGAAAAGAGCCCCCTTTCCCTCTTTTATTGATATGTATAAGTGCAAAACATAAAATTTACATTGATCTTGAACATTTTGTGCATATACATATCATGGCAAAGTTACAAGTCCTTTTCTTCTCTCTTTTCGACCCCTCTTCTCCCTCCTCTTCAGTTCTCATTATTCCCATTAATTAGCACACAGAAAACCTGGAAATATTTAGATTTCTTTAAAAATCTGTGATTTCTAATAAACTTGGAGCTTTTAATTTAGAAAAATAATTCAAATGTCTAATAGAGTCTAGAAATTATCTCCCTATTGAGTACTATTTGTTCCTCTTTTAAAAATTACAAATTTACAACTCAAATGCTTCTAAAATTGAAAGTAATCTCCATACAATTTTTATGGTGATTAAAATGGCTCTAGAATAACAAAACGTTAAGAGGCTCAGGGCTGGGGTGTGACTTAGTGGTAGAAACACTTGCCTAGCATGTGTGAGGCTAGGGATTTGATTTTAAAAAATGCTCATTTGTTAGAAGATGCTCATTGTAGTGACTGTAAGGATGTTTCCTTATAGTATCTGGGCAGGAAATCCAACCACATAAGTGTCACATTCTAGTCATTTTGACAGGTACTAATGACAGGAGTTAAACTTTAAAGATATTTTCCTGAACATCGCTCACTCAGAAAGGTCACAGAAAGCACAGGAAAAAAAAAATACGTGTTCATTCAACAAACATTCAATGAAGTTTTCCTAGTGCAAAAGGCATATGAAAGAAGTGATAAGGCATAGAGAAAGCAGACACAGTCCCTGATTTGAAGAGAGTAGCAATCTACAAAGGATTAGAAGACATGTGTAGGCGCAGTTTAAAAATTGAGTTAGAAATCGCATTAAGCCTGTAGGCCTCATGCTCTCTCTGGGGTTATCCAAATCATACACTATTGATAATGTGACTGACTTGAGCAGTCAGGTCAGATTTATATGACCCTTCACCCTCTGACCTCACATGACTGCGCCAGGATGAATTCTTCAGCAAAGGAATGTAATCCTGGAGAACAAGAGTATCAGTTGACCTCAAAACTTTCAACCAAGAAGTTGGTGGCAGTTACAGAACCAGTAAGTTATGTGGAGATGACACCTGCGTGAGTACTAGCCACGTCTCATATGCATACAAGTTTGGAGGAACAGAGACCATGAGTCAGCAGAGAAAGCCCCTTGCTACAGAGTCTTTATTAAGAGGAGACTGGCATCACCTTTCAGAGAAAAAATGATCATGATAGACAGAGCCACAGACAGTAAGCTACCTGTTGGCTCCCAACAAGAAACCCAGATGTACTTCCTAAATTTTGTTTCCATGATTTGCTTTAAGTTCTTTCAATAAGTCGACACTCCATTGAGGATTTCTCTTCTGCATCTCGCTTTTCCTAAATTGTGCTAAAGTTCAGTGGAACTTACGTAGTGTCAAGACAACAGAGTGAACTAGAGGAGTGTGGAAATCGCTGCGAGACATTGCCACCTTCGTGCAGGTGCCCAATGACGTATTCCTTACATCTTTCAGGATGTAATCCATGCAAGTTGCTTGGAGACTGTTTCTCTTCTCAGTGGCCCCACGCCATTTTGAATGCTTTCAGGTTATAGGTCATGCAGAAATTCTGTGAGGCAGGGTGAGGCTTTAGCTGCCAGCCTTCACTAGGCAGACATTTCCTCTGCTGGGATCTTATAATTTTCTTGGAACCCATAAATCTATATCGGGGCTCTGATTTTATAGCCCACCAGTACAGTCTTCTAACCACTTCTCCTTGACTATCCTGTTCCCCAACCTAAGAAATCCTATTCTTTTGGACCTGCTGGATAGTGAGAAAAGGAAACAGACTAAAATGGAGTTGTAGACATTGAGTAGGTCAGGGTATGACATCATTAGTTTCATTATTGAAAAATAGTAAGATCATTCATATAGATACAAGTGTAAGAACCTAAAAGAAATGGATAGATTTGTAAACACATATCAACCTTCAAATAAAACACCTGAGTAGACCAATAATAGTACAAAATCGAGGAAGTACTAAAAACACTTCCACCTGCAAAAAGCCCCAGACCTAATAGATTCTCAGCAGAATTCTACCAGAAGTGTAGAGATGATTCAATACATCAAACTCTTTCAAGAAACTGAAAAGGAAGGAAAGTTGCCAAATCCATTCTTCAAAGCTAGTACAACTTTAATAACAAAAACAGGCAAAGACCTAACAAAAAAGAAAACTTCAGGCCAATTTTCCTTATGAACATAAAGGTAAAATTACTCAACAAGATACTTACAAACAGAATGCAACAAATCACAAAAATGATCATACATCACGACCAAGAACACTTCATCCTAGGGATGCAGGGGTGGTGCTACATATGCAAATCAATAAATATAATCCACCACGTTAAGAGGAACAAAGACAAGAATCCTATATCATCCAATAGATATAGAAAAGGCCTCCAACAAAATTGAACTTTCGCTTATGATTAAAAACTCTGAAAAAATAGGAACAGAAGGACCTTTAACACAAACTGATTTGAGCCATACATGACAACCGTTCTGCCCTCATCATTCTAAATAAGGAAAAACTGGAAGCCTGTACCCTAAAATCAGAAACAAGACAGGATGTGCACTTTCATCTCTCCTGTTCAGTAGAGTACTTGACATTTTGGCCCGAGCAATCAGACAAGAGGGAAAAAATAAAGAGATTACAAATTGGAAGAGAAGGAATTAAGATATCCCTATTTGCAAGTGACATGAAACTCTACATTGAAGACCCCAAAACTCTATCAGAAATCTCTTAGCACTAATAAATTCAGCAAAGTAGCAGATTATAAAGCTAACTCTTACGGATCAATAGCATTCTTATACACTAATAACAAACAGTGAAAAGAAAATCAGAAATTAACCTCATTCACAATAGCAACAAAAAATTAGATACCTAAGAATAAACCTTGCCAAAGAAGTAGACTTTAGAAAGTAGAAGAGCATCCCATATTTCTGGGCAGGAAGAATATTGATCATACTTCCAAAACTGTTATACAGATTCAGTGCAATACAGATCAAAATACCAACTGCACTCTTCACAGAACTAGAAAAAACAACTCTAAAATTTATATGAAATCAGAAAGACTCAGGATTTCTTTCTTTTCTTGAGACAGGCTCTCACTCTTTAGTCCAGGCTGGTCCTGAACTCATGGCAATCCTGCCTCAGCCTCTAGAGTGGTAGGATTACAGGCATCTGCCACCAGCTTACATGGTGCTGGGGAATTGAACTTAGTGCCTTGTACTTACTATGTAAGCACTTTAACCACTGTACTTTTCCTCATGCCCCAAGACTCAGAATTTCTAAAGCAATCCTGAGCAACAAGGACAAAGCTGGAGGAATCACAATTCCAGACTGTAGACTACAAAGCAACAGTGATTAAATCTATATAGTATTGGCACATAAACAGACTGGAAGATCAATGGGACAGAAATGAATGTACAGAGATAAACATGAACACTCTTAGCCACCTGATTTTCAACAAAAGAGTCAAAACCATTCACTGGAGAAAAGAATATCTCCAACAAATGGTTTTGGGAGAATTAGCTATTCACATGTAGAAGAATGACGTTAAGAACTGTACCTTTCAATGTATACTAAAATCAAATCAGAATGTATCAAACAGCTAGATGTCAAAACAGAAACACTGAAGCTTCTGGCAGACAAAACAGGTTAAACACTGGAAAAGACAGAGACAAGAAGGGATTTTATGAATGGAATACCGACTGCAGCGAGAAATAACAGCAAGAATCAATAAACGGAACTTTGTTCAGCAGATGGAACTTATGCACAGCAAAGACACAACAAGGTGGAGAAACAGCCTGAAGAATGGGAGAAACATTTTGGCAGCTCTTCAAAAGGATCGGTAACTAGAACATATTTAGAACTTAAAAAATAAAATCAGATAAAATCCCTGAAAATGAATGACTCCATTAAAAATGCAACTGAAATGAAAAGACTCTTCTCAAGAGAAGTACTAAAGGCCAATAAGCACATGTAAAAGTGTTCAACATCATTGGCCATCAGAAAAATGCAAATCAAAACAACACTGAGATTCTATCTCACCCCAGTGAGAGTGGCTTTTATAAAGAATTTAAAAAATAACAAATGTTTGCAAGGTTGGTGGGAGGTAGAAATTCTTCTGAACTGTTGGTAGATTTGTAAACTGGTGCAACCACTAGGGAGAGCAGTTTGGCGATTCCTTAGAAAGCTGACTATAGAAGTTCCACTTGACCCAGCTACCGCTCTACTGGGCAACTTCCCCCCAAAACTAACACTCATCATTTCTTAGAAACAGATGCACATCTATGTTTATAGCAGTATAACTCATGATAGCTAAGTCCTGGAAGCAACCTACATGCCCATCAACAGAGGAATGGGTAAAGAAAATGTGGTAAGTATACACAATGGACTATTATGTAGACCTAAGGGAAAACATATGAAACATTTTGAAGAAAATGGAGTCACATTGAGTCAATAATGCTTAGAAAAATGAGACAGACACAAAAGAATAAGTATAACATGATTTCTCATGAGATTGTCATAAATTCATATATAAAAAGATCTTAATGTTAGAGAGAGGGTAAGAAGAAGGGAGATGAACTGCTCAGGAAAGGGAAGACACGATGAGAGTGGCCAAAAAGCAACATACACGGGCCCAGATCTCCCAAGTTGTATGTAATTAATATATAAATGAAACCAGAGTGTATACATATACAAATAAAATGAAATAAAATTTAAAAACAAAAGTTTAAAAAAAGAACACTGATCAAACACATGAAAAAAATCAAGGTAAGGAGAAATCTGGATGTGAGGAGATGTGGAAACTTGTTTCAATTTTGGAAAAATATTTCTGTACCACACTGATTTGCTTGCAAGAAACAAAGGGCCAATGAAGATCTCACTTTGAACAGAATGCTACAAATGATAAACAGAAGGACAGGAGCTCTTTTTCATATTGGAGGTGAACTGTGAAGACTGGGTCAATGGAGATGCTGTAAGTGAGCCGGAAGCACTAAGATGTGGTGACTGGTGCTGCCAGCTGTGCCCTCCTCCTTAGGGGTAACCTCTGTGCCGGGAATGAAGAATCGAGTTCTGAGAAGGAGAAAGGTAGCATCTTAGGATGTTGGGACTGGATGTAACTTCTCGAGTTTGTTCAGTTCTCCGTCAAGCACTCATGAGTTCTTCCCAACCCTCCGCATGTTCATGGTGTGTCTAGTCTTCCACCTTTCTTGAGTTCAAAGTATCCTAGGGATTGGGAGAGACAACTTCCACAGTGGATAAAATCAACTGGGGGGCAAGCTAGGATCTTCCTTTAGTACCTCATAGGTGATTTCCTGGTAAGAACTGGACACAACAGAAGAAATAATAGGCTTAACCCCTGATACAAGCAGAGGTGGGTTATCTCTGATGACTGAGAGGTCCATGGATGGGGACTCAGCCTTGACCCTTGAACAGACCCGCCCACCTGACAGGCCTTTGCCAACTTCCGAAGGGTCATGTTTCCGGAGACTTACTAATCTCCCCATTTTGACCTCCTTCATACATCCTTAGTCATCCTCTTCCCAGTCACCATAATCTGTTTTCATCTGGAGAGGAATTTGCTTTCAGCCTTTGGCTTTCTGCTGTACATATATTTGTTCATTGTCTCACAGAGGCATGAGGGATGCAGCATGGAGAAATGTACATGGAGCCTTTGAGTTATGATAGTTTTTATGTTCCTAATGTGTAAATTTTATGGAAATAGAACTGAAGACACAAACATTACTATCTGTTTAAATGGTAAATGAAAAATGTTCACAAAGGGAAAACCTAGTAATAACCTCAAACCATTATATCAGAACTTTCTGGTTATGCAGCAATATTGTGGCTAAAGGTAATCGACCCTTTGCCACTTCTAGAATCTAGAGTTTAAATCATAGACTTGGCATTTGGAAACACCCTGGACTTTTTTATCAGCTTATCCAGGAAGTAGGTAATGGGGCCTAAGCTCACCAGAAGGCCAATGTAGAGTCACAGAGAGATGCAAAACCAAGTTCAAGGCGAACAGAGTTCAAGCAGTGACTGTGGTCTCCAACATGAGGATGGAAGCAGCCCATTGGGTATCCCTGTTAATGGTAACACCTTAGGAACTGTTTCTACAAAGGACAAGGACAGAGTCAGTAGGCCATGGTTAATAAGGAATGGGGAAGTACTAGATGATGATGGTATGTTATTCGTGAGAAATTTAACTTTTAAAACCTTCATGTTTCACCTGGTTATCATTTCTTGTTGTGTCATCCGTGAGGAACACCTTCTTCCTGAGAGAATGTAAACAATTTTTATAACAATGCAAATTGGGGTGGGGGGTGGTCGTCAAACCACCAATAGCATTTCAAAAATCAGATTCCAAGAAAATGAAAAGATTGGGTTAACTTGTCCCTGAGGTCACTGCCAGCTCTGATGTATTCTGATGCCTTGAACCTCTGGGCCATCACAAATGAAACTTTACAGAACTCATTCAGTAACCCAGAACACACAGAAATGGCTTTTGACTTAGTTACAACTGGAAATTTTGAAACCTTCCCACACTGGTGAGTCCTCTTTTTTCAACTGCCCCATCTCCTGCTTTGCTTCACTTAGGGTCAAATCTTTGTCAAACCACAAGCTGTGATGTGAAGCCACCCACTACAGAATGAGGGACTCATGTAGCCAATTTTGAATGGTAAACTGCTCCCCACAAAACCACCCACAAGATTCATGCGGAGTCAAGGCCCCACACAGGAGCTCAGCATCAAGTCCCAAAGATCCCTGGTAGTTTATGGCCATTTTACATGTGAACTTCTGAGCAAATGAAAAGCCAGAGTTTGTCTCCACCACCCTTCCCCACTGAAAACCCTGGGGCTCAGACATAATACCAACAGCCACCAGGACTCATTAGGGATAGAAACATTTTTGCTGAACTTGTATGTCTAATACAAAGCTGCCTTCTGGTAACTCTTGTTAGAGAAATATAAGAAGCCACAGAAAACTATTTTGGGCTATCTTAGAGCTACAGGATTGATTTAAAATTGTTGAGCTCTGTTTTCAAAAGAACCATTTACTGTTGTTTTCCTTCTCTCTCATGCAATTTACAAAAATGACTCAGTATTACCTTAATCCCACAGTTGGGTGAGACTTAAAACTGTACGCTTGACCTCCAGAGTCAGCTCTGTATGTTTTCAAGCCAGTCCTTGCTGGTTTTAACACAATCCCTTCTCAGCCCACCAGCTTATGATTCTGTGTCTCTTGGGTGCCATCTGCAGGAAGGAAACACAGCCAAGTCTTGATTATTTTTGTGTAATGGTCCATCATAGACAAAGTCTTGGTGGTGACTGGCCATGGAGATGACAGATGAGCAGTCCAAGAGAGGCAGCGTGAGACGAGAAGATCTGGGTACATGGGAGATGAGGAAGTCAAGGGTGTCCATTAGGAACACTCAACAATGCAGAAGGCCTCAAGACAGGTCAAGGGAGATAGATAAGACTGCCATTGGCTTCTGTCAGTTGAAGGATAGGGTTAACCTTCATATGCAGTGGGAGACAGAAATTACACTGCTCGGAATAAATGGGACATAAAGGGTCTCATAAGCTTAGAACAGGGATTTTTAGAATTAAAGCATGCGTTTAGGCTGGATATATATATATGGATGTGAGAGAGAGAGAATCCCCAAAGAGGCAGGAGGGCATGAGGGCCACGTGCAGGCAGAGGTTTACCTTAACTACAGAGGATGAATTTAGGCTGATGGCAAGTTTACAGGTCAGAGTGCAAGAAATTGAGTTTGGGAGCCTCAGTTTTCTGGGAAATGAGGTGGAAAGATGTCTGTCAAATATAGAGATCACAACACAGGTGTGGAAGGTTTAGAGCTTTCTTTGGGATGATCTTCCTTTCCTTTCCCCAGTTATATAAAATCATTTGTGAGTTGATTGGCCATTACTCCTGGTATACCCAAAACAGTACTAGGCTATGGATCTAGACAAAGCTGTCTAAAATGAAAGTGTTCTAAAGCTGGGAGTGGTGGTGCATGCCTGTAATCCCAGCACTTGGGAGGCTGAGGCAGAAGGATTGCAGTGAGTCCAAAGCTAGCAGGGCTACATAGTGAGCTCAGGTGCAGCCTGAGATACAGATTGAGACGGTCTCAAAAAAAAAAAAAAAAAAACTGTTTAAATAGCCTGAGTTGAGTGTGACCATTTCTCCACCTGTACTAGCTGCCTTATGGGAAACTATTCCAGACAGTTACTGTTAAAAATCTGACTTTACCATCCACTATAAAAATTCTAGCCACTAACTAACACAGCACTTTCTGATTAACTTTTAGGGGTCTTCCTGGTTACCTAAAATAATGGATGTAATCTGTAATGTCATTGCTTTCTGATTTTGTGGCCCACTACCACTATGGTAGGAAACTTTCTGATAACTGAAGTAAGCATTATAACTGCTTAGAGAAGCAAATAAGTGAGTGAGAAGAAAAAAAGAAGTAGAGAAAAAGAGAAGAGCATCAAGTGAAGAAAGCAGACGGGGAGGGATGCGGATGTAGAAAAAACGAAGCTGGTATATTCACGCAGGATCCAATCTCGGGCTCAAGTCTGATATAGAGATGATACATATAGGCTATATGCAAATATTAAGCCTTTTTATATAAAGAACTTGCACATCTGATGATCTTGCTGTTTATGACAGGTCTTAAAACAAATCCCCCCAAGATATCAAAGACAGCTACACAAACACACACATACACACCCTGAAAGGTTGTTTAGTCTCAAGCCTATGGCTGGAAAAAGAAGTCTTATTCTTTGCCTTAGCCACACAATGGTCCCTAACACGACAGGCATGTTCCAAGCTGAGTGAATGCACATCTTTTTAGTCATCTTTTTAGTAACGAGACCTTCATGAAGCCAATAAAAGCAGCACCCAAGGGTTTTAACTGGAAAGCAATTGTTGCCATCCTGAACTTATTAGGTTCTTAAACCTTGTTCATAAATGCCACTGAATGTTCTTAAAGATGGCACAAAACTCCCAAACTCCATCTTGTATCATGAATTTCATTGTTTAAAAATTATACCCGAAATCCCTTTCATTAATAATCATCAAGCCCTCTTAAATTTTCTTTTAGTAAGTGCCAAGAAGTAAGCTTTTGAGATTTTGATTCCTGCATAGCTAGCTAATATTTTCATGAATTTCAAATACCCTTAAAAAATGAAATCAGCTTGTACACAGAAGTCACACAGCTTATATAAATTATTGGGGGCTATGTTTATTGTACATGTTTATAGTGTATAACATGATATTTTGATTATAATTATGTTGATATCATATGTGCAGTCAAAAGATTCCTGCAGTCAAGCCAGTTAATATACTTGTCATCCCAAATAGCTACTTCTTTTTCTTGTTTGGGGGTAAGAATACCTAATGTCTGCTCTCTTAAGTCAAATTTTTTCTAATTACATTATTCCACAGATATTAGAACACTGACTTTCTGCTGTTAATAGAGAAGTAAATTCTAATATTGCCCCCATCTTCTTTATCTCCTTCCAATATATAGCTTTCTCGCTTTCTCACTCTCCCTGTCTTTCTGTCTTTCTCTTTCCACTTTCAACACACCTTTCTGCTTTCTTTGATAGGGACTAAGAAAACTAGGCAATAGCTCTGGGCTTCCAAGAAAGCTCCTATTTATCTAGCTCAGCAACGCTTGTGGTTAGTTCATTTGTTCTGTGTGTCACACTTCTCAGAAAGCCATGAGAAGAGAATGCAGGCAGCATGACCAAAAGGTTCGTACAGAGGGACGTGGTCTCCGTGTGAGTGGGAGGTTGCAGATTCTACGGAAGGACAAGTGAAACTGATACCTTGATGGCCCTGACCCCCAGCTCCGCAATGAGCGGTGTCTGCTTCCTGTTAATGCAATAAAACCTGCAGGTCCCCAAGAAAGGCTCAGCCCAATCATCCCCCCCTATACGCTCAAGAGCATTGTCCCCCAAACTATGAGGAAGTCACCTCTGCCTCCTGTCATTCACATACACTTATTCTGTCTTTTACTCTCCTTATTTCTTGCTGGGTGCCCCAGTAATTTGAATATCTTTGCCTTTATTAACCAGAAAATTTTGCCTAATAACCTAGACAGCCCCATGGCACCTTGCCCAGTGTAGCTGTTTGTACCATTTACCAATAGCTCATTCACTCATTCATTCACTCAATGATTGTTGCACTCCATGGAATATCCAAGAGGAAATTCAAATGAAGATGGTTCTGAGATGGACTCGTGTTTTGTAGCACCTGGCATGTCTCAATCAGTGTTGCCTTTGCTCGAGTATTTAGCATGAAGATTTGAAGTTGGAGTCAGGCATAGTTTTGTGAGAAATTGGCTCAGGCTAAAACCTATCCTACTTCTTCCTAAATGTGTCTCTTGGATACATGTGAGAAAATAAAAAATAGTAATAACAACAAAACAACCTAACTAGAGCTTCAGGAGGGCTTGCTTTTTATTCCAGTCACTGTTTTAAGTGCTTTGCTCACTTAATCCATAAAATAACTCTCTGAGGTAAGTAGTATTTACACCCTCATTTTGCAGTTATCCCCATACCTGCAATTCTGCTCTGAGAGGGTTATTTACTTTAGGTTTAAACAACAGTTTCTTCCAGGCTATTTGCTCATTTTAAACATTCATGTACTTCACTGTAATGATGCCTATTAGTAGTGGAGGTGACAAAAAATCAGTGTAAATGAGTTTACAAAATGCCTCACCCCTTGTAGCCTGCCATCTTGGAACAGGTGGAGGAGAAGGCTGTGAAGAGGGGTAGACATTGTTTGGAGACAGGAAGTGGGATGCACCCCTGGATCGTACTGGAGGATCTTGACCAAAACCACCTAGGGTGGAGACTTTGTACCTGGACTGTAGCTGGGCAATGCTTGGAGACTCTGTGTGTGTGTGTGTGTGTGTGTGTGTGTGTGTTGTTGTTGTTGTTGTTGTTGTTGTGCTCTGGCCCTGTGGTAAACAAGGAAGAGAGCATTTAAATCTTCTAACAATGAATTGAGTGATATCCAGATACAATATGCAATAAGGAAGTAGTTGTTGATCTGATTTTCTTGCCCAAAGTATATTAGCAATGTCAAGACATTTCTTGTTATCATGACTGAAGGGTCAGATTACTGGCATCTACTGGTCAGAGACTAGACATGCTGCTAAACACTGCAATGTACTGGACCACCACACCAACATACTGCACCACCACAAAGATGACCACGCCCAGTATATCAGTCCTGCTGAAGCAGAGAAGCCCTGGAATACTGCAGATTTTTTTTTTATTTGTCTCTTTTAAATGTCATTTTACTTGTACAATTTAAAAAGTTTATGTAGAAAATTGCAATAAAATTCTGTAAAACTGTAAAAAGCTGTCGGGGAAAAAGAGGGTGGTATCTTTTTGATTAATAATTAAAGAAATTAAAGAAAAATAAAAACAATAAAATGTATTTAAAAATTAACATTTCTCAATATAAGTTATATAAATGCAAAACAAATTCACAAATTACTCTGCGTGCTAAATAACTATCTGTTTTTAAACTCAGACTTGCTACCTCCAGCCAGCACTGGTACAGGATTTCAAGGGATATAAAATTGGACTCATTCATGTGCAGTGTTGGAAGAATGTGCACATTAAACAATTCTTAAGACATATACACATTTTTCTAAAAGCATGTTATAGCAGAGGACTCACCTGTATAGATACCTCTCCCTTAATACCACAAGTATTAAAAGAAAGCACCAAAAACAAAATTTAAAAGGGTGAAAATTATTTTACAAGATGAAGGATCTCAAAATGTATGAAAACTTCTGTAAACCACATAGTATCCAATTCATCTATCAAACTTATTAGATACTGAATATAACTGTGGCAAAGGAAATCTTCCCTACCTTCTCCTGAGTGCCTAATATTATAATTAAGACTATCCTGCGGGCCACACTTCAATGAGCTAAATCAGTTGCTCTTGCTTTATACATAGCCTTTGAGCATTTTTTTGGTATTCAGGCCTAAAAGCTTGGGTTCCATGTCACATCCAGTAATATGGACCATGTTACACTACTTGCTGCAAAAGAAAAAAAAAAAGTCACGAGTCTCATTTTGTCCTTTTAAAGGATGTGTTTGAAAAAAAAGTTCATGAAAATGAAACATCAAATCATGTTGCAAAACCAAAAGTGGGTCTCTCTGTAAGGCTGGTTTTTCACGTGGACTTGCAGGCTGTGGTGACTGTACAAGGGCTCCCTCGAGTGGCCACTGTGAATTAGAAGCCCCCAAGAAGTAGCAGGCTTGTTTTCTCCTTTATTTATTGGTGCGATCACTTATTCTAGGACACACGCATTTATAAAAGTTGATGGAGTCCTCAAATCTTTCCGTCTCTTTTAACTTTAAGAAATCAAGTTTACTCGGCGAGGAAACAGAAGGGGGAGAAGGTAAGCAACTCTCTTCCCTTTATAGGGGCCTGAGATCTGAGGAATTCCTTCTCTTTCCCCCAGCTAAACACAGCTAGCTTGAGTTTTTCTCTCTAGTGGATCTCTCATCTTTCCGTCTCTCAAGGCAGTTGCTGGTACGGCCATAGGTCAGTGTTACCTGTTTTGTGCTTTCTTGGGAACGTTAATAAATTTAACAACAAGGAAATCGGTTCGATCTCTGGTAAACAACGCACCTTCTTTGTATGCCTAAATCTCCAGGAAAGCCTATTAAAATGGGTCCCCACTATACACATTGCATTCCCCTCTTCTTTCTCATCATTGCGGCCCTTTAAGCGCTTAGATGATCGCTCTAAGGTTAGCCCTTCTGTGGGGTCTGTATATCATGCCAAAAATGCGTGGGAACTGCATGCGAGTCATTCCAAGCAGCTGACAAAGAATAAAACAACAACGCAAAAGACATCGGACTCTCCAGCCTCTGCCCCGGCTGCAGCGTCTCTCACATAAATTGCCTCACGCCTACTGCACCAGAGAATGTGAGGAGGTCTGGCAAACGGTCTGCCAGCCTGTGGGAAACTTTGAATTCATCTGCTTGGAATGCTTCAAAGATTTTCTGTCCAAAGTAAATCTTGATAAATAATGACCCATATGATTCATTCATCCTGCTGGTAACTTGACCACTGATACTTCACAGGAAACCGAGGAATTGAGCATTAATTCCCACTTTGTAACATATAAATCATTGTACCTTCTTAAAGTTGCATGTGTAGGAGGGAGAGGGGAGAACAAGCTTGAGTTTCAAAGCATTTATCTATTTTCCTCTGTTCCCTCCCTTGAGCAAACACCAGCTCATCAGGAATCATTGATTCTAAGAGCGATGACCCTCCCCTCCCCATGAGAACATCCTGAGAAGTCTTTATCCATCAGCCATGCAGTACATGTTCAGTGCATGTGGCAAAGTTCTGTTGTCTGACAGCAGGGTGCAAGAAATATCACAAGTGCTCTAGGAACTAAAGGCTACTAAGGGTCCTTGCGATCATCTTTAAAACTTTAGGGTTCTGGGTGTAGCTCACATTCGTAACGTGTGTTTCATTCATGTTAATAATAATAATAAATTCTAGCTGGTAGCTTTGATTATTAAAAAAAGGAAGAAAGAAAATAAAAACTGTTTTCCAGCAGCTTCCAGGAAACCAAGCTTCAGAAAGCACTGTCGTGAGATTTGGGGTGAAAGGCGCCACATGGGGGCACTGTCAGGTTTTAAGAAAATAGCTTTGTGCTACATAGAAGTGCTAACCTCTGGACCCAGTCTGTGTCCAGAGAGCTGTATGGAATAAACTAAATTTAGATCTCACTTCTAGGAAAAGGAAAAGAGTAATCTAGTCTCTTTAAACTCAAGTGGGATTAACCACAAGTCAGTTGAGAACTCTAAATTTCCTTGTACTAAGCTGCCTTTATCCAGCCAAATGAAATAAAAATGATGCTGTGTCAGATGCCCTGTGTACTTTTGTAAAAGAGATAGTTGCTGAAGATCAACTTTCCAATGTAAAATGAGAAAAATAATAATGAGACCAAATTGCATTATATAAATATTCTAACTTAAAAACAGAAACCGAAGCTAACCAAGGAAAATTTTTGCATTATTTGGATGTTTAAAACTCTCAGAGAAAACAAAAATGGACCTCGGCTTCTAGATGAGACTTTGTTTGCTCAACACAGATCCTACTTTCTGCAAGGGGCAGTAAAAAACATCAGTGTGGTGAAATTTCCAAGTATTGCAGAAGGAGACTCTAAAATAAAATAGAATAAAATAAAAAATTTGAGAAAGTATCTCAGTCCAGGCTGGTTCTGAACTCACTAAACTCACTATGTAGCCCAGGCTGGCCTTGAACTCACAGCAATCCTCCTTCCTCAGCTTCCTAACTGCTGTGATTACAAGCAGGCATCACCATGCCTGTTGTGTGTGGTGCTGGGGAATAAAACTCAGGGCTTGCACTTTCTAGTTAAGCACTCTGCTAAGCTATGCCTCCAGCCCTTTAAAATGAACTTTCTAACTCTATGAAGTATTTAACCAAGTTAAACTTGTGTAATGTTATTGCAAAGTTTATCAAATGAGATAGTCAGTAGGGAAAGGAAATAGACTGTAACAGGATTAAAGAACAAAGAAGTCAGCATCACTGGTCCAGACTGGAGTTTGCTCTCCCCACTGTCTTCCTTCTGTCTCAGCTTATCAGATCTCTAGTTCCTGGTGTGAGTTCCTTGATTTCCCTAAAGCCTTCAGCATTTTTCCAAATGATAATCTCATTTCTTAGATTTTCTCTTGTGGTCATTGTGCTCTAGTCATTTGTATAGGAATTCAGTCTTTTTCATTTGACTTCAAAATCCTTGAAAGCAGGAGACAAATCGATTTTTATTACCTCCTATTGCCTCACCAGGGATATATCAAGGACAGAGGTGCTGGTAGATGATGTGTCCAGGCTGACCCGGCAAAGTGGGAGCGCAAGCCCGTCTTCTGACCCCTCCACCAGACTTGGCCAAAATACCAAGCAACGTTGTCTCCCAGAGACCGGGAGACCCCAGCAAATGTGACAGAGGAAGGAGAGGGCAACAGTTAGCCATCAGGAAGGACTTTCAGATCCCAGATGCTCTTTTAAAAATTGCAGTTATTTTTCACCTTGTGATGATGAGCAGACACTGCTGAGGGTCTGGTGATTTATTGTTGTTGCCCTATCGTACCTCCTAGGCAAACAATACTCACTTTAAAATAAGGGGGAAATAAAACTGATTTCCAGATGTGAATTGCAACCAGAACTTTCGTTAATTTATTGGACTATATTAATAACATACTAGGCTGCACCTTGGCAACATCAAACCTCAATCTACTTTCTCCCAAAGCTTCAGCTGCCATCAGAGGTAATTTGCAGACTGCAAGTTAGAATTGCTTGGTGATGCAGTGACTATCCTGTTTCACCTGGCTTTTCCCTAAGACTGTGTTGGTTGTTTGCCTGGAAATTTGATTATAGTCAAAGTGGCCATGTGTCTTAAGTCATGAAATGCAGCCCATGGTCCTCTGTCCAAACCCACAAGATTATTTCACAGAACATCAGCTCACCATTGAGTCCCAGAAAAACATGTTCAATGAGAAATGGGGGGTAGGTCGCCAGTGGCACTCCACACGCAGCTGTCAGACCCAGTGCTCAGCCAACCAGTAAGAGATTCCATTGCACAATTTGCTGATTAGCTCTGCAGTCAGGCGGTAAATTGGAAAGCCAGAGAGGAGAGAAAGACTGGTGGAATAAAACTGCCCACTCATCAGTGAACCTGCACGTGAGAAGACCTCCCAAAAGCCTCGCTAGAAAACGGCTAACTCCTTGCAATCTTCAACAGCACTTTCATGCACCAACTTTGATACATGAAAGAGTAAATTAACCCGAGACACTAACCGAGTCCAAGCAGAGCTTAGACCTGAAAGAGAGAAAATTGTGAAAAAATAAAATAATTTCAAGCTTTCACCTTCATTATGGAAAAGTGAGAATTTCCTAGAAACGAGAACACAAACCAGCAAACGTATGCAAGACTCTGAGCCTAGGTGCCTTCCCCTGGGGAGAGCCCCATTCCCACAGGCCCAGTGATGATCTCTACTTCTCTTTCCCCTCCCTCCGCCTGGCTCTCCCCATCTCCCTCCCTGGGCCCTTTCACCTGAGTCCTATTCCTCATACAGTTTCAACTTAAATTTTACTTTCTTAAAGACACTTTCCCAAGTTTTGTTCTCTGTACCTCCCTTTGTATGACATTCATCATAACGTTTTCTCTGGTTTTTCCATTAGACGCTAAGATCCATCAGGGCAGAAACTCTCATGACCAGACTTTGTGCCCTCCTCCTAAGAGAGCTTCTGGTACAGACAAAGAGCTCCATAAGCACTTTTGAAATTGAATAGAATAAAGATTTAGTATTCACTTTAATGTACTCAGCCAATGCCATCATCAGCTGATGCTATTTCAGAAGAGAAAAATGGGAGCCACTTCTCAAGCTGAAGGTAGTTCTACTATCTTCCACAACTTTATTTGCTTTGGTTAACTTCCTACTCTTGTCCTGATTCAGGGGATTAATGTCAAAAATATAGGCCAGGTTGTCTTCCCTACAGAGATACCCATGTTATAGGTATATTCCTTGTTCTGTAACAAATCGTCCCAAAGTCACTGACTAAAAAGATGATGTATGGGTTCTCACAACTTAGAGGGTCAGTCAGGCATTAAGGCTTGGCTGAGCAATTCTTCTCCACAGGCACTGCGGGGATCATTGACTTAGCTGCCTATAGCTGGTTGGTTGGCAGGCTCACAAAGGCTTCACTTGCACGCCTCAGATTTCAGTATTCCACCATGTGCATTCTCTCCACACTATCACTTCTGTGATGTTGCAGCTTGTGCCTTGTTAGAGCATAGATTCTGCCTGCAAATGGAAAAGGATAAAAATAAGAGCTGACCAGCTGCCATAAGGGTAGAACTAGGGCTGAAGGAATGCACAGTAAAGTGTTTGCCTAGCAAGGCCGAGGCCCTGAGTTCAATTCGCCAGCTCCACATAAGTCTGGGTGTGGTGGCACATGCCTGTAATCCCAGCACTGCGAAGGCTGAGGGAAGAGGATTGCTGTGAGTCCAAAGTTAGCCTATGCTACACAGTGAATTCAGGACTAGCCTGGCCTACAGAGTGAGATCCTGTCTCAAATGGAAATTTAAAAAGGGTCTTTTCTACCAAATCTATAATTCAAAGTAAGCTACAAGTGTATATGAGATTCAAGGGGAAATGAATTGGAATGTTCTCTTGACAAATGGGCTAACACACATACAGGGCAAGAAGGAAGCAGTGGCCACCATATTTAGAGATTCTGTCTTCCACCACACTCGACATAGCTCGACACTCGTCCCATAGCTTCAAATTTTCTGCAAGTAAACATTCTTCTTTCTTATGCTTTGGGTCTGGAATGTCTCCCCAAGCCCACTGGTTAAAAGGTTTAGTCCCCAGCCCGTGGTGTTACTGGAGGTGAGGGAAACTTTAAGAGGTGAAACTTAGAGAAAGTTCATCAGGTCATTAACGGAATTTCATCAAAGGGAATTGTGGGACCTGATCACTTTCTTTTATCTCCTGGCCGTGAAGTGGATAGATTGCTGCACTATATTTCCCTGCCATGATAAGCTGCCTTCTAAAGTCCCAAAAGCAGTAGGGTCAACTGGTTATGAAAGGAAACCTCCAAAACTGTGAGCCAAAATAAACATTTTCTCTAGAACCTTTAGAACGATGCCAAACAGAGGTGGTGAAAGCCATTTTTCTTGTCTTCTTTGTAGGGAAACTCACCATTAAGTGTATTAGCTGTGGTTATCGCAGATGCCTCTTATCAATTTAAAGGAAATTCTGTTCCATTTCTTATTTGGGTGTGTGTGTGTGTGTGTGTGTGTGTGTGTGTGTGTGTGTGTGTGTGTGTGTTTAAACACAAACAGTCTTGAATATTTTCCAGGTCCAGGTCATTTTACTTACCTATCATGTAGTTTTTTTTTCTTTTTTATTATTGGTGTATTACATTGATGTTTATACATTGAACTAACATTTCTCTCCTGAGATAAATCTCACTTACTATGGTGTACTATCTTTTGTAACAGATAGCCAGGTCCAAATTGTTAGTGTTTTACTCAGGATTTTTTACATCTTTATTAACAAGAAAGGTTAATTAGCCATCACTAGTCATTTTTATCTATTCTTGTTATCAGAGTAACTCTAGACTTTTAAAGTGAATTGGGGGAATTTTTTCTTCCATTTTTTTTGGAATATTGTGGGAAGATTGATAGGGTTTGTTTTGTTTTGTTTTATGTTCAGTAGAATTCAACAGTGAAGTTGTTTGGCCCTACGTTTAACTTGAGGGAATTTTATTATTATTATTATTATTATTATTATTATTATTACCATTATTACTACTAAATAATAATAACTCAGTCTTCTTATTTGTTATATATAGGTCTGCTCTCATTTTTCTTTCTTCTTGAGTCAGTATTGGTACTTTGTTCCTTTACAATCAGTTGTTGTTTTTGTCTTCTCAAATTAAAAAATCATTTTTATTTCTCTAAAAAAAAAACAGTAATGTCTCATCTTTCATTCCTAGTCCCAGTAATCAGTGTCTTTTTTCTAGCTAGGGTAGGTCAATTTTGATGACCTTTACAACGAACCAACTTTAAGTGTTACTGATGCTATTTTCCTGGTGTCTAGTGTACTTATTTCTTCTCCAGTATTCTAAGCATTATCATTCTTCTGCATTTTTGTCCGATATGGCTCTAATTTTTTATAGTGGAAGGCTAGATCACTAATTCATGACCATATTTCTTTTCTAATGTATGTTTTCAAGAACAAATTTCTTTCTGAGAATCCTTTTGCTGAATTCCATAAATTTTATTATGTTGTGTTTTCATTTTTCTTATCCAGAATAATTATCTAGTTTTCCTGGTTATATTTTTCTTTGGCTAATTAGTTATTTTGACTGTGTTTAATTTATACGACTTTGTGAATTTCTCAAATTATTTTCTATTTTTGATGTCTAGTTTTTTTCCATTTTGGTGGAGGACAGATTTTTTATAATTTTAATGTGTATATACTATTGTGGTTGCTTTATAGCCTAACATATGAACTACCTTAAAGAACATTCTATGTACACTTAAGAATAATGTATGTTCTCTTATTGTTGGGTAGAGTGTTCTGCAGATCAATGTTAGGTCTAGTTGGTGTACAGTGTTGTTCAAGACTTCTATTTTTTATTAATCATTTTTCTTCATAACTGAATATCAAGTACTTTTCAACACTGGGATATCTATTTGATTACTTGTTATAATTTTATCTCTATGATTATTGCTGATTTTTCAATTTCTTCAGGTCTCCAGTTTTTGCTTATACATTTCAAGGGTCTGTCGTTAGTTTCACATCCATTTAGTTGCTGTATCTTCTAAGTAGATTGAACTTTGTTGTAACAATGTTTACTGTAAAACTGAATTTTTCTGATATTAATATAACTCTACCAACTCTGTCTCTCTCCTGTCTCTCTCTCTCTTTTTCTTTGAGACAGGGTCTTGTTCTATAGTCCAGGCTGGTCCTGAACTCACTATGTGGCCCAGGCTGGCCTTAAACTCTTGGCAATCCTCCTGCTTTGGCCACCCAAGTGTTGGAATTGCACACACTCAGCCACTTGGGAATTGAACTTGGGCCTTGTTAACCTCTGTGCTGTTCCTCCAGCCCCTCCCAGCTCTCTTTTGCTTACTGTTTGCATATTTACCTTTTATCATCCTTTTATTGTCCATTTGTGTCTTTGAATATGTAGAAGTCTCTTAGGGACACCATAAAGTTATATCTTTTAAAAGCTTCAAAAACATATCATCCAACTCTCACTTTTAGTTGAAGAGTTTACCTGTTTACACTTAATGTAATTATTGGTGACATGGGATTTATACCTGTCATTTTATTATTTGTTTGTGCTTTATCTTTTTTATTCTTCTATTTCTCCATTACTGCTTTCCTTTGTGTTAGATACTGTCTTAGTTACTTTTTCGTTGCTGTGACTCAATACCCGACACCCACAAATTTAGGAAAGGAAAGGTTTATTTTAGCTCACAGTCTCGAAGGTCACAGTCCATTCAGGGGTGGCTGGCAACAATAACAATCGAAGTACATGGCAGAGAGAGAAGTGGAGGCAGCTTCTCCTGACATCACAAACAGGAAGACAAGCTGAGGCTAGTTGAGACTAGTCCCCGTCCTCCAAGAAGCAGGTGCAGCTTACGTATCCTTTCAGGTCTCCGCCCAGTAACCAGTCCCTCCTGCATCCAGGTGTGGCCACTACACACCATTAATCCTAACTTAACTGTAATCCGCCCCTCCAGATCAGACCCCAATCCACGAACATCACATGGTTCCATCAAAATACATGAGACTTTTGAGGGACACTCCAGATCCTAACCACAACAGATACTTCTGTGTACCATTTTAATTTTCTTGTTATTTTACAATACAGTTTTTCAGTAGTTTCCAGGGAATAACACTAGCGTATTAATTTATAACAATCTCCCTCAAATTAATGACAACTTGGTTTCAACAATACGTAGAACTGTGATTCCCTCCAGTTCTTTATCCCCCTTTTATGTCATTATTGCCACAAATTGTATCTTCATACGTCGTGTGTCTGTACACATAGATTTACACATACATTAGTTTGTGAAGTATTACATGTCTTTGAAGTACTATGTTTTTCTAATCTTTTTCATGCTGTTCTTCAAACTGTGTAATTTTAATAGAGCTATGTTTAAACTCACTGACTCTTCAGATCTACCCTTGAGTCCTTCTTAACCTTTCTTATTAGATTATTGTACTTTCCAACACCAGGATTTCTATTTGATAACTTGTTTCAATTTCTATCGCTGTACTGGCATTTTTTATTTGGCGAGACATTCTTCTTATGTTTTTCTTTGGTCTTTCTACATGATTTCCTTTAGCTTTGAACATATTTTGAAAGCTGATTTAAAATCTTTGTCTAATAAATCCAGTGACTGAGTTTTGGAGACAGGCTCAATTCATTGCTGTTTTCCTGTGCCTGAGTCATAATTCTTGTTTCTTTGCTTGCTTTATAAGTTAAAATAAGGATGCTTCAAATAATATCACATGGTAGCTCTAGAGATCAGATGCTCTCTTCTCAAGGTTTGAGTTTGACTGAGGGGCTCTGTGTGCAAGTGAGACATGACTTCAACGTTGAGTCAGGTAGTTTACAACTCTGCCTTAGCCTTCATGTCTCACTTATGCAGAGCCACAAGGTCAGCCAAAGGTGAGAGCTCAGCGCCTTCAAGAGCTTGTACATAGTGCTACCTATCAACATGGTCTTCTAGATTCTTGAATATGTTGAAGACTTTCAAAGGTCCTATAAGCAATTCATCTTTCAATATTTCCCTTTTAAGATTTATTTACTTATTAGCTTATTCTTTGCCCTAATTGTTATCCATCACTTCAAGTATATTACTTTTATTTATCTGTAAAAGTTTTTGACAAATGACTCCAGATAAAAGATTTTAGCACTGGGTAAGTTTGAGCTAGATCAAACAAAGACAAGGATTTTTGAGTGAAGTTTTTCTAGAAGCTACCTATTGGGTAAGTCAAGTAGAAACTGTTCTTTGGGAAACAGACCTTGAAAGAACTCAAGCTCTGTCGTGCTTTCTCCAGTGTTCAAATGTTGGCTGCTACTTTTCAAGGTGACCACTGAACTAGGAAGCAAGGGTTTGAGGTCAAAGAAGGAGCCCTGAAGACCAAAAACGTAACTAGCAGCAAGAGAATTTGGAGTGAAAGCTTATTGTCCCAAGACTCCAAGCCTGTAAGGTCCAGGTGTAAGGCCCCTTATGGTCCGATGCCTGCCTAACAGATCCAGGCATAAGGCCAGGTATAAGGCATGAGGGATAAAGGGGTGAGGAATATGGAGGATAAAAAGAAGTAAAAAGGATAAGGGGGGAGCAAATGGAATAAGAAAATGCTGATTATGAGGTGAACAAAGCTTTTATGTTGTTTGGGTGGATTAGCCAGCATGAGCATCAGGGATGTGGCTGTTCAGGTGACATGTGGGCTGGAGATTGAGCAGAAGAGGACAGAGCAGAGTTGTCTAATAGGTCAGGAGAGCCAGCAGGTGGGCTACAGATTGAGGGAGACAGGTCGCTACTGGGGGTCTGAGTTGTGATTATCAGTTGGCTAACACGAGGATCTGCAAAGTTACCACGCTGGGGCCAGAGAAGTCAGGTTGCCTTGGCCAAGAAGAAATAGGGGAATAGCTATCTGTAAGCCAAGGTCATACACAGACAGTCAAGCTCTATGTGTGAGAATGGCTGAGTGCAGCACAGGAACCCCACATAGGGATAAAAATAGAGCATGTTAGAATACAATAAACTCCCTTTTCTGCTTAAAATGCATCTATTTTTCTCTACTAAAGGTTTCCCAGGTGTCTGGAAGGTTAATTTTCCAAGCACTGAAAAGTCAATCCTGATATTTCTTGTTAGTATTTTGTTCTTGATGTTATGTTTAAGGAGTGGCAAATTTTCAGAGTTCCTCACTATGCAGTTTTTACTGATATCTCACCATAATATGGCTCTTTAAGTGATAACAATTGGTTAAGTATTAATATCGGTTAATAATTGGTTCCTGCTCCAGAAGCTTCATACTTACATTCAGGATAATTCAAATAAGTAAATTTTAAATTCTGTCAATGATGTATTCCCCTTTGACAATATACCTACGTGTTAGCCTTATTTAATTAGGATATTATTTTTGATGTTCATGCCAGAGTATGCCTTATAGTCACTGATTTCAAATAACATTGGCATTTACCGTATTTGACTTTTATGACAATCACGAGGTCCAAAAAAATGAATCTAAACACTGAATTGTTTTAAGGGATTGGAAGAGTCTTATGTTATATTGAACTTTCATGGTAGATTAGTCTAGGTAAATTAAAATGAATCTGCACAGAACTCCAAATGTAAAGTTCCTGGGAAATAACCCATAGAGATGAATAAGCTACTTCTCTTACTTTCTCTTTTGTAGTAGCAATCTACCCCTTCTGCAGTTCTCTCCTTCTCTCTGCCCCATTCTAAAATAGTTCTTAGCATGGAGTCACTGCCTGCTAAGTATATTGATATTACTGAGTTATCTGTTTACAAAACCAAGATCATGACTTTCAAAACTTCTCAGGCATAAGAACACCAGCTATTTATGCCCAATGTAATCATCTCTCCAGGAAGTACACACTTTTTAGTGAGAGAACTCAACTCATGTTATTGACTATCAAAGGGTGCAGTGTGAGGCACAACAAGTACAAAGGTTACCTGTGTGTAACTCTACCACTCAAACTGTTTGTGTTTGTCAGCAACATAGTAGATGCCCAAATGTGTGTGCTCACACATCAGATTCCGAAGCAAAGGCTTATGTGTTACTTCAGCACTATGGAACACACTTTCAGGGAGCAGCAGGAAGGACCAGCAGGGCTATGCAGGTAAGAATAATAAGCCAGGTCGCAAGATGGGCTATTGAATTAGCAGCTCCTAAGTGTGACTGATGAACAATCCCACAGAATCCTTCCATTGCAGTTAATCCAGAGAAAGAAAGCTAATTAATTGGTTCACTGACTCTCATGTCTCATTTGTCAAAGATTCACATCTTGTGCTTCTGCTTCTGCTTGGGGTGGGGGTGGGGGGCATGACTAAGAATGACGGATGCCTCAGCATCCTCTGCTTAAGCAAATATAAGAACAGGAGTGATCAGGAAACTTTCATAACTGGGACATGTCTGAGTCCAATTTAGAGGGATGAAAGGAATTGTAGAAATGAAATGGAATTTGAGGGATTGAGATAGCAGAAGGGCCTTTAGTGGGAATAGGATGATTGGTAGTTTGATAACAGACTGAGTGTATTGATAGATTTTTCCCAGAAAGAGATCTAGAGACAAGGATTTGAACACAATAGTTAATTTGAGACGTGATTTCAAGAAATTCAACTAAAATCTGGAGGAATGGCACAGCAGTTAAAGCACTTTGCTTTGCAGGTGCAAGGCCCTAAGTTCAACTCCCCAGCACCACATAAAGCTGGGCATGGTGGCACATGCCTGTAATCCCAGCGCTTGGGAGACTGAGGCAGGAACATTGCCATGAGTCCAAGGTCATCCTCAGCTACATAGTGAAGACAGGGCCAGCCTGGGCTACAGATTAAGATCTTGTCTCAAAAAAAAAAAAAAAGAAAAGAAAAGAAAAGTAAAGTAAAAGAAAAAGAAAAAGAAAAAGAAACTCAGTAGAATAGTGGGGAAGGAAAGTGAGAAGGGGAAAAAACAGGCAATTTAGTGTGTTCCAAGTACATGTCACTGCTGTGGGCTGTTGGTGCTCAGCCCCTCTGGGAGAATTCGTAGAACTCGACAGTGCTCATTCATTTAACAGTTAGAGCTTGTGCCTATCAGTCTCCACGTCCGTTGCTTCTAGGCTATTCCTAGGTGTTTTGATTCTCCAGTATTCTGTCCTCACTTTTATGTTAGCCAGTCCTCATACTGGCTAAAAAAAATAAATTCTCCAGTAGAATTACAGATTATTTCAGTGGAAAGCCAGTGATGATGAAAGATATGCTGGCTGGGGACAGACATCAGCAACTCAAAAAGTTGCAGCACGTTGTCAGGACAATGAGCGACACAGTTACACAGAAATTTGAGCATACGTAGAGCTGGGCCACATGTGCCATTAGCTGAGGGCTTAGTGGTGATACAAATCACTGACACAAGTGAGTCAAGAAGCAGACATGCTGGGATTCTAATGATTGTCTAAAAGTAGTTGTCACTACTCAGACTTAGCTGATGGTACACATGTGGACCCAGTTTTGCCAGAACTCTCAATGTTTTAGAAGAAACTGGGCACCCAATTTTTGTGTATGTGAAATTTCCCAATGTTTCAACATGAGCAAGTGATTAATAATTCAAGGAAAGATATCTACTGGGGTAACCCCACCAGGGACCCCTTTCAAGATAGCAGGAACTTTTACTCCTCTGTCTTTCATTTTGGAAGAAAGATGCTTTTTGCATCTTGCAAGAAAGAAGAAAAAAGGGGAAAGGAATCTATTAACAGAGCAAAATCAACAAATTGGAAATAAACAGCCCTCGGGCTGATTGCAACCCAATGAGCCAGGAAAGTGAGATAATATGAGAAACATTTAATAAGGTTGAACTGGGGTTATATTATAAATAATCTTGATTTTCAGGCTTGGAAATTTGTGCTTAAATTTGATTTTGTTGAAATCAATGAATAATTTTAAGCAGGAGTGGAGTGAGAGCTCCACTAAAAATCTAGGCCCCATGGTACAGGCCTATAATCCCAGACCTCTTGGAAGCTGAGGCAGGAGGACTGCAGGACAGAGACTTGATTTCAGGAAGATTCTATCAAAATCAAAAATAAAAATGGGCTAGGATGTGTAGCTCTATGTGAAGGCTGTGGGATTAATCCCCAGTTCCACTAATAACAACAACAACAATACCTCTACCAGGAAAAGATTAATCTGGTGATGGAAAGGAGAATAGACAGAAAAGGAAGGAGGAGGAGGAGGGGTGGGAGAAAGGGGAGGGATGAAAGGCACAAGGATAATTTAGGAGATTACAGTTACATTTTATGTAAGAGATCATAAAAGTCTGAGTAGAATTTAAATACAAGCTTAAAAACAGGCATTCAGTAGAAAGGAAAAGTAGCACACAATGAAATAGGAATTTATTAGTACAAAAAAACACTACACTCTTTCTGGGAAAAAAAGGAATTCAAAGTATTCAAGTCATTCTGGAAATTTAACACCTGGATGAGAAATGAGTGAGTATCTGGGTGTGAGGTGTGAACCAGCAGTGGGGCTCTGCACCCCGCCCAGCCATACATCAGGTGAAAAGGTGAGCCCCTCCCACACAGATGTATCAAATAGCAAGGAGCCAAGCAAGCTAGTGATGAATGGTTAGTTGAGGGACCGACCAAAAGTGACCAATCAGAGAGAGAGAGGGGGGGGGGAGACAGACAGAGAGAGAGGGAGGGGGAGAGAGAGAGAGAGAGAGAGAGAGAGAGAGAGAGAGAAAGAGAGAGAGAGAGAGAGAGATTAATTGTGACAAGCTAGAAAGGAAGCTTCCGCAAGCTCTGCATCACGCACGGCCCTGCTCTCCCGTTGTTTTGGTTGGATCCCTGTAGTTCAGAACGACCAAAGGGTCAGGGCCAGGTCCACACCAGTTATGAAACACAACCTCCTCACTTTCCTTCTGTCTCTAGGATTCTCAGGCCCAGAGCGTCAGATATTGAAATATCTTCTCAGCTCTGTGCTCAAGAAGCATTGTGTCAACTGTAAGTTCACTTTCCTCCTCTTCATTCTCCTCTTCTCAGGTCATCTTGTACCTGATCGCTGACCTGTCCTCTTGTTTTAGTCCCAGGTCACAGGATGAGGAAATGATGAGGCACTAGTGACTCTCCAGATTTCCTCTCTCAACCCACCTCCAGTTCACCTGCAACTGTACGATCAATTCTGTGCGTTATGTCCAGATCAAGGACCTGTCTCCTTCTGTCCTCTTTTGTGACTTTGTCTTGTGCCATAGAAACTTGCTCAGCCCATTCCCACAGCGTGCTGAATAGTCTAGATTTTAAAACTCCAGGGAAAATCCTCAACCAAGGAAGGACAGATGCCATGGGTAAGTACCCAATTCTCAAGGAAAGGTCCTGATGTGTATTTCGCACATATCCTTGGAGGATCTTTAGCATGAGCACGGCCCAGTTTTTAGCAGCAGTAACTTTCTTTGCACAACTTTCATTGGTTTGTTTCATTAATTGACTTGCTTCATTCTCTTCTCCCACCTTCCTAGAATTACTTTCCAAATGAAAAGTCCAGCAGAAGGCACTTGTCTAAAGTCAGGCTTAGAGGGAACTCAGAAAAGACTATCTGTACTGTCAATGGGTCACTGCACTATTATATTCCTTTTTTAAAAAATCATACTTAATTGTTTACTGATGTCCTCAGGGAGAGTTATGTATTAATATAAAAGAGCGAAAGTAGCATTGATGATCTGAGACACAATTGTAGGCCGATAAAGGAGATATTTGAGACAGGCAGTATCTATACATAAATAACCTTAAAATACACCACCTAGCTCATACCTACGAGTTTTTGTTCTCTGTGAAAGTAAGAAAATATCCCAACATGTATTACATTTACAATCACACTGGAATAAATTTAATAGAGAAACCATGCCTGGATATGCTGCTTCATTTCTTTGGAAAAAACATAAACTAATTTTTCTCGGTAGGAATCAATTTAAACAGCAAATGATGGATGTAATCACCGCTAAAGACAGCCAAGTTGGCCCCTCTTAGTACAAACACTGATTGATGAGATGCTATAAACCAAACCAGCTAAGACCTATTCAAAATAGGTCTATGAGCCTTGTAATTGAATTTAAATGGAAAAACTTTTAAAAGCCAAAACCATATGGTAGTTTTCATTACTGTAATATAAAGAAATGTCAAATTGAATGTGAAGATAAACCACATTCATATTTAACATACATTATGCCTGCATTACAGAGAATGGCACAGAAATGGTCAGAATGTTGGTAATGTTGATTACCAACAAATGTTGATTTCTCTTTGCATAAATTTATCAGCCCAAAATTTTTAGCTTTTTACCTTCTTGATTTTTGTAACCTATAAATTTATTGTGCTACTCTGTTTTGTTTGGTTTTGTTCTTGTTTTTGTTTTTTTACTAAGCACTTACTATATTAAGTGTTTGGGTAAGCCATAGAGACCAATTGCTTACATTATTTGAAATTTTGAACCAAGCAGATGGAGTCCAAAGAGCTTGAGAACAGAAGGCTGGAATGGCTAGTTATAAGGGGAGGAGGTATAAGAGCAAAGAAAAAGTAGCTAAGACCCATTCCCCAGGACCCATCTCTCTATCCAGGCCCAACCCCCTAACAGCACAGAAAATCATCTGCATAATGCATTGATTTATATTCCACCTCTGCCACAGATTTGTTGAGTGATAAGAACAAATTTGTTTAACTTCCTTCTGCCTCAGTTTTCCTCACATATAAAATGAAGATAGTTTTGCTGTCTGTACCTACAATGATGTGGAATTTGGGGGGCAGAAGGGTCAGGGGACTTTGTAGCTGGTCCTGAACTCACTATGTAGTCCAGACTGGCCTCAAATACATGGCAACCCTCTTACCTTAGCCTCCTGAGTGTTAGGTTGGTTTACATGTCTACTTTATATGGTGCTAGGGCAATTGAACCCAGGGCCTTGAGTTTGCTAGGCGACCACTCTAACTGCTGATATATGCCTCCAACCCTTGAAATTTGTAAGTAAGCATTTTAAAGCAAGCCTTATTAAAAAGAATTTTATGGATAAAGATTTTCTACTTATAGACTGAAGTGGCCATTTACAAACTGAAAAGTACTTCAGAGCAAAACAGTCTCTGTTCCAATCCCAGTGTTATCATTTATGATACGAATAATAATGATAATTTAATTTGCTCACCTTGCCTTAATTTTTCTTACCTGTGACAAACAAATAATGACACTAGCTGTGGGATGGCAATGAAGAAAAAAAACCCTGGGTTTTCAAAGTACCTAACACATGAGAAGAAAAAGCTAATTCCATATTCCCAATCCAAGCTCTTAGAAATCTAGTCGGCAAATGATTGCACTTATCCTACTTAGAGAGATGATGTAAAGCCTGAACTATTTTAACAAGAGAAGGCCGTGAGCCACGAATCTGCAGACAGTGTGCTCAGGAAGTGAACGCTAAAACAACCACAGCCTCAGTGTATCTGTAAAACTCAACTTAGGTCTTGTCTAACAAAGACATGGCATGGGTTACCCTGCACTGTTTAGCTGTTTGACTCTTTGTGACCAGATCAATTGTCCTGGACCAGTTCCCAGGACAATTGGATGATCCACATCCAGGCTTCTCACTGACTGTCTGTTGTCCTTCCAGAGAAATCTTTGGCACATTGAATTAGGTTATTTTTTTGGAGGTGCCTCACTTGATTACATTTAACCTGACATGTCTAATTATACTCAATTCAAAGAATAATTGCCAACAATTGGTTCAAGAGATTTTCATTTCCTTGCCTGGAGTTTCTCTGGGTTGGGCGTGAGCTAGACGTTATTACCAGTTCTGGGAAACCTTGCGGTCAAGCAGTTTACACTTTGCTGCTTAGGCTTCTGTATGTGTGCCCCTAAGACAGTCAGGCTGCACAGGAAGGCTATGTTAGTGTGGGTGTCAGAGAACTACAGAAATGTGTTTCTCACAGCTCTGAAGGCCAGAGATCTAAGGTCAAGGTGTAGGCCGGCCTGCTTTCATCTGAGGTCCATCTTTCTTGATTTGCAGGCAGCCATCTTTTCACTGTGTCTTCACAAGGTCTGTCTTTTGTGTGCATTTGTAGTATTTTTTTTCAGTCCCAAATTTCCCTTTTTTATTCAATCAGCCTGGATTAGGGCTCACCTTACAACCTTACTTTAACTTAATACCTCTGTAAAGTCCCTCTCTCCAAATACAGTCACACTCTCAGTTACTGGGTATTAGAGCTTTAACTGAATGTTGAACGAATCATATTTCAGGCCCAAATGAGGACTAGCTTAGAAACTTAGGAAATAGGATCTTATCGAGACCCTTAAAATGTTGAGAATCTTACAGAAGCAAAAGAAGACTGCCCAAAAAGTTAAACTAAGATTCCAGGCATGGGCTGCCGCACAGATTGCAGAGTCAGCCTCAGAGCCAGGCTATTTTATGAAGACAACATAAAGTGACTCTCACAGGGCCCTGTGCTTTCTTCTTGGGTGATTGATAGCCATGTGCTTTCATGGGAAAGTCTATTTCCTCCCTGTGTTGGAAACATGTACTGTCATCAACAGTCTTCTCACCTGATGCAGGAGCTACTGGTGGATAAAACAGAAGTTGAGCCAAGGAACCTGGGCAGGCCCTTTTCATGGGAGTGTCATTAGTGGCTAGATAGTGATTCCCATACTTTCAGTAGAACATTCAGTCCTTTCTGTTAAAATAATGGACTAAACTGTGGCGTCTTCGACCGGCAAAGACACCACACGGACTCTCACAATCGTGGAACGCTGACTGACTGGACGACTCGACTCCCTTTATTCCGCAAAGCCCAAGCTTAAATACCCTTTCATACCCAAATTAACATACAAGCAATCTAATAGGCTACATATTAGCGTACAAGCAATCTAATAGGCTAACATTAGCATACAAGCAATCTAATAGGCTAACAAACTCTCCAGACCCATCACCCCACCTTGGGACTTCCTCTTTAGAACAGTCCCGTGGTTCAACACCTGATCCAAATTTCAAGCAGAACAACACCTGACTTAAATTCCAGACAGTAAATGCTTCTTCGAGGAAAGGAACATGGCCAAGGTCTGCAATGCTGAGGCTCTCGGGCCCTGAGGGCCCCAACACTAAACTATCCCACATCTTTGACTTTGTCTTGCAGTGCCCATATGGAGAGCTGAAGAGAAAGCCAGAGTCATAAAAAGCAAGCACAGTGTCAGAGAAACCACTGTAAGATCATTGAAACAAACCAAGAAAATGGCTTCTGTGTCTTGTTTATCACATATTCCTCTCCCTTAGAGGTCTTCTGCTTTGGCCTTCCTTGACATGGGTAGAGAAGTTGCACTGTGATTGACACATGGCCGGAAAATTTATGCGTCGCCTCAGATTCATTATCTTTACATTCTCTGCTATTTCCAATTTCTCAGAAGAGGATACTTAATCTTTCCCCCAAAGTCTCCTCATTTGTGTAGGATGGCATTCTTTAGTAAGTAAGGCTAGGTGCTGTAGCAAAAGAAATTCAAATGCCTACAAGTTAACATTCTAGAAGCTCCTGGTCACTGGATGACCTTTCACATGGTCCTACAAAAATCCAAATCTCTTCCATCTTGTGACTGTGTTCTCAAGGGTCTCAGAGACATTTGCATCCAAATGGAGAAAAAGAAAGTTCACAAGTACCAGACATCTGGAGACCAGATTCATAAGTGGCTCTCATTACATCCAACCACATTTCATTAACAAGCATAGTCTCGTGGCCATACCAAGTGGTGAGAAAAGCTGGGCAGTGTAGGCAGCCCTGGGCCCAAGGAGAGAAGGTGACATCGTGAACACCTGTCATCTCTGCCACAAGGATCTATCAGAAATGCCAGTTGTTTTCACTTTGCTCCAAAGAAGAATTTGGGCACTTACCATGACTAAGCAAAGACCACAAAACAACTGAAACCAAGAATCTTCGATTATTGATGTAACTTATTAGGAGTGATCAGACATTATCTCAGAACAAAATCTTTGAAGGTGCTTTTGTAAATGCTAATTTCCTGTCACTGGAAATTGGGATTTTCTAAAAGATTTGAGCTATGCCTGTCTCATTATGGATCCTTGCTTATCACTGCTACTATTGTTTGAATGTATTATTTTTGGTGAATTCAAATTGGAATTTCACGAAAATATAAGTCAAATCTAATGGTTAAAACAAAACAAAGACTCCTGTTGTATAGTGGTAATTTTGGGAAAATCCAAATTCTCTTTTTTTTCCCAGCTGCTTGCTAAAAATAACAAGTAGTCTCAAGCAGTATGTTAGCATCTAGAAAGAAGCTCAGTTTTATGTGATTGTGTACTACAAAGCCTCCATGTCAGTCTCTGGCTGTTTGCATAGCCTTCCTACAAACTAACTTCTGTTGTCACAAAGTGTCACAAAGGCCGTTATCTCACCCTAACTAGTGGTTTTGCAATAAACAGCCTATCCTTCAGAACTGTATTTCCAGATGAAATCAGGGACACCATGAATGTGACCCTACTGGGCAAAGGTTGTCTGAGATTGTGCCCCTGGAAGAGCTTCCTGGGAAGAAAGGGAAAGTTCCTGCTTGTCAGAGTCTGGCCTCCGGGAAGTGCGTGATGCACAGATTGCTAGGATCTCCCAGCTGAAGGGGTTTTAGGTCACTGTTTTGAGTGTTTCACAAGCCTCAGGAAAGTAGCTTACTCTAGACCATGCCAGCAATGCACTCCACTATATTTTGAATTTTTTAACTATGTATGCCTTTGGATTAGGCCTAGGCTCAACCTGTAGCTTCACCAGTTTCTAGTTGTGTAGTCCTGAGTTCATTAACCTCTCTAGACTTCAGTTTTTGCATTCAAAAAACTTAAAATGTGTCAACATAAAACTCATAATAATGAGACATTTTCTCCAACATTTTTGAAATGACTAAATAAAATTATCACTATGTGAAATACTCAGCCTGACATAACAATGAGGAAGGGCTATTATTGCTAAAATAATAGAGCTGGGACTACAGCACAGTTTTTTCTGGTGCTCTGTTTAAATCTTTCTTCTACAATAACCATTAGAAGCAAAACCAGTAGAGATACACAAACAGTGATTCCATCTTTGAATCACTACACAGATTCAGAGGGCAGCAAGGTCTTTTCTGAGCACCACCATCTTAGTTCCTAACACTGTCCCTGCTGTATCCTATAAATAACTCATTATTTCTTTTATGCTTATCTCAGAATTACTGTTGCAAGCGACTCCCAGGAAAGATCTCATTCTTGACTGCATCTGAGGGAAAACCGAGCCCCAAAGGAAACGGAAGAAAGTAGATAAGACTTTGCCCCCAGCGAGATATGTATACCTGGGATATTTACTATGTTGAGACAGGAACAAAAATATAATACAATGTTTTAACCCAAAATTTGAACTATATGTTTTACTGTTCTACTGTTCTAAAATTAAGACTCTAAATTGAGAAATGATTTCACAGATCATTTAATATTTAAAAAACATTTTGAGTCTGTATTAGTTTTGTATTGCTGCTGTAACAAGTTATTACAAATGTAGTGGCTTCAAACAACACAAATTTGTTATCTTACAGTTCTGTGTGTCAGGTCAAAGTGGGTTGTATTAGACTAAAATCAAAGTGTCGCTAAGATTATCTGGCTTCTGAAGAATCTGTTTGCTTTTCCCAGCTGGTAGAGGCCCCTTGAATCCCTTGGTTTATAGCCCCCTTTGAATCTCTTTCTGTTTTCTTCCATTGTCACATTTCTTTCTTAAATTCTTATCAGGACCCTTTATAATTGATTTGGACCCACCCAGATGACACAGGATAATGTCTCCAACTCAAAGTTCTTAATCTCATCAACAATGTCCTGTTTGCCATAGAAAGTAATATATTCATAGGTTTTAGGGATTGTCATGTAGGCTTTTGTATGACCTATTACTCTCTTTACCTGAGGATGTCTTAAGAACCAGATGAGAGTTAAAATAACCAAATTGAGAGCACCTTCACCACAAAAATGGTGAAATTTGAAAACTGCCTAGATCCTGAGAAACAAGCTTTCAGAATTTCATCATACTACCCAGAAAAAATGTCCCCTAGACTAACCCAACTCTCAATGAAATGTTAGGTTTCCCTGTAGGATGCCTATCAAGGCCCTCTATGCACTTTCATAAGAAGTAGATTTGGGGCAAAAGTTTAATATTATGGTCTTCCCACTTTTATTAAATAAAAGTTCATTTGTAATAAAATACATAAAGAGAAGAAGTTTCCTAACTCTGTAAAAGTAAAGCTACTCATTCCTCATGCATACATTCATAAGGTGTGTGACCTCAAGGTTGACATCGCCTTCCAGTTTTAACCCTTGTAAAGAAGGAAAGAGAAAATTATTTTCCTCCTCCTCCTCCTCCTCCTCCTCCACTTTCTTCTTCTTGTTCTCATTATCCTCAGGAATAAAACCTGCAGAGAGGTGTCATGATGCAGAAATCTGCTCAGAAATCCTCTGGGTTAGATATTCCCTTTTCTCCATCATTTTTAATCACACTGTGGATAAGGATTCTCTTCCCCACAGGGTCCTAACTTGTGCTGCCTGCAGTTTTAAAAGAGATACTTTGATAGATTACAAGTTGTATTCAGTAACTGACCTAGACATAACATCACCGCTTCCTGATTATATTGATAAGTGTTTCTATTATTTGCTTATTTGTGCCTCCAGAAACAATTCTTTTTTGTTGTTTTACCGTAAACAACATTGCAAGGTCTCTGTATTAAATCACAATTATTTACCCATGCAGTTCATGCACCTTTGTCCCTAGGGAATCTGGTGACGTGAATTTACAGGAACATCAGGGTATTTCTCACCAACAGTTTCCTGTTATTGATATGCTTTTGTTTAGTGTGATCTTTTTTTCTTTTTTAACTCATTCAGTTTCTCAAGGGAAAAATAAACAGGCACGTGACAATGATCACAGTCATGGGATCTCTTCTGGGACCTCACAAATATGTTTTCTTCAGGGACTGGGCCCTGTGGCAAGGGCAAACACTGAGGAATTGTGAAACGGACAATTGGTGATCATTCATTTGTTCTCTCGGGTTTCCCACGAGCGTCAGATAGCTATCTTAGTGAATGTGCATTATGTTAGTAGGAGAAATTCCACAGTCTTGAAAGAAACATTTGGGAAATTTTTTAAAAATTAAATACATGAAAGTTATCAAGGAAACCTATTTTATTTTTCTGAGCACAGAAATATAAGAATCTAAGCTTTGAGTTTTCATCTGTCAAATAACTACATCGACTAAAACTCTCATGAGCCTAACTGTTCTTGTCAATTAAAGTGTCATAGAAACCTATATTGCATAATTACCAAATTCAGACTTTTCAAGATTTGGAAAGTTTTAATATATGCCTAAGTCTTTTGTAACATAACTTAGACATCCTCATCATGATTTTCGATGTCTACTTTTCACTGAAAAATGCATGTAAATCTTTCTGTATTATTAATCAAACATACATTCCTCCTGATTTTCAATGTTTCTTTTTACTCAAAAAAAGAGAAGTCTTATTCTCAAAAGATTTCAGGAAGTCATATCTTTCTTTAAAAATATCGTTTTTCTTTATCAATGTACTATAATATGGGAGCTGCAGACTGACATCAGCCAATATCTTTTTAGAATTGTGCTGTCCCAGATGACAGCCATCAGCCACCTGTGGCTATTTATATTTAATTAAAAGTAAAGAAAAGTAAATTTTCCTTTTCTTTGGCATGGTAGCCACATTTCAGACACTTCTCAGCCATGTATAGCTAAGAGGCCATAATAACCACCAGTTATTAATATTCCTGTCATTACACAGCACTCCACTGGGCTGTGGTGTCTAAGATGCAGACAAATGTGCATGGAAATTTGAAAATAGCAAGTTAATATCTTTTGAGATGAACTTTTACGAGAGAAACTGCAGCTAAATTTTTCAATTTTGTATTTCCTATTAAACTTGACATCCTCTCTTCTCATTTCTCCAGCCCCCTCAGTTTTTGCTCCTGTTATAATTAAGTTCATGCAGTATACAGACCTAATAAATCCGAAAATTCAATGAGAAAACAAAGTTCTATGAGCCACAGTGTATCTTACAGAAATAGTGCTTTTATATAAATTATTATATAAAACCAGAAATTGTGGTCAGCTAACAATTTATTCATTTTTCTGGTGTGTGTGTGTGTGTGTGTGTGTGAACTGAGCCAGGGCTTTCACACTAAGCTACAGCCCCAGCCCATTTTTTTCTTTGGATTTAAAGACAAGGTCTCACTAAGTTGTAAGCTGTCTGGGCTGGATTTAAACTCATGATCCTCCCTTCTCATGCTCCCAGGCCCATATTCCAGTTTAAATTGTCAACCGAGTGCAGGTTAGCTGAAGAGCATAGCATGCAAATAAAGAAGTCAGTTGTATGAGAAGTCCCTCTGTGATCCATTAGCTTTGGTGGCAAGCCCCTTACTTCCATAGTTTCCCTCAAATTACTCTCCTTCCCACCTCCAGACTCACTTCCATCCCAGTCATTCCTTGCATATGCTAAAGAGAACTGGGGGAAATTCTCCAGCTCAGATTTTGAGCTGCTACCTAACCACAGGAACTTGGCCAGCTACATTTTCTCTGAGCAATAATTTCTCGCTCCTAGAAAAAGTATAGTGATGCTAGGAACACTTACTCCCCAGGGTCACTGGGTAGGCCCAGCAGGGTGATAAGTGTTCACAGCACCACGGGAGCTGCACAGCAACCACAGTCAAGAGGTTGTTATCACTGGCTAGTTTATATTCTTCACCGTGGTTGATGCTTTGAAGGCCACAGCACCTGAAAGTCACAGTGAAGGAGAACCTGAGTTACACATTTCCCCCAACTTACAGGAATCCTGACAGAAACTGAATTCATTAGCACATTGTTAAATCTATCATTTTTACCTCTTTTTTAAGAGATAAGGAAGTCAACATTCAGCATCAAAATGTTTGCCCAAGATTGTACAAGCCTTGACCAATCAGGGCATTTGAAGACTACATTTTGAAGTTCTTTATTAGAAACCAAGTAATCTACTCATTAAAGTCACTTAATCTGAGTATTATTTTCAAACCTCTGTTCAGAAAGAACACATGTGAGGGGCTGGAAGAATGACATAGTAGTTAAAGCTCTTGCCTTGCAAGTGCAAGGCCCTGAGTTCAATTCCCCAGCACCACATAAAGCCAGATGTGGTGGTGCACACCTGTAACCCCAGCACTCAGGATGCTGAGGCAGGAGGATCGTCATGAGCCCAAGGCCCACCTGCACTACTCCAGTGAGTTCAGGACCAGCCTGGGCTATGGATCAAGATTCTGTTTCAAAAAGCAAACAGGCAAACAAAAAAACTCATGTGAAATGTAAACATAATGAAATAAGTAAAAATCACAGTGTAACAATGAAGAATAGAGGAGAAACTTTTATACAAAGAGAGTATTTTTAATATATAGACATTTGATTCTGGTTTTTCAATCAAGCTTCACTAGAGGATTATTCTCCAAGAAGAGAAAAATAGTTTCATTTTATTCCTTTAGTAGCTAGACACCTCACATTTGGTTCTAGAGAGGATTTTACTGCTGAGGAAAAAATAATTTATTATTAAGCTTGCAAGATTGATTTGTTTTCAAGATGTTACCAAGGTCTGTAGCCAACGAAGTTCACATAACAAAATCTAAAAGTAAGCTTCCAACAAGTTTCTGCTGCTCTTTTCTTGGCTTTAGGGACTTCTAGGGTCAAGGAGATGGCCAAGCCCTGACACCTTCTCAGAACCAAGCTCTCCGTGGGATACCTGAACAGTACACTGCTCTAAATTTTCCCCTTTCCAGTCTAGCTCATTTGGAGATACTTAATGTTATTATTTCTCTACATCAACAAATTGCCTGTGTTACAAATTACATTGCAAAGACTATATACATTAAAATACCAGCACAGTGCTTGCATAGCACATGGTAGATGTGCAGTAAGTAGAAGTCAGTCTTCTCCCTCTTGTAGTTGCATAGCCGATCCCATTAATCAACATTTACTGAAGAAACAAGGCCCACTTACTATGGGATGGCAATAGCAATAAGCAAAATGGTTTCTACTCTAAAGCTTATTACTCTAGAAGAGGAGATAAAACACAAATTCCAAGGCAGAAGTGACAAGTGCTCTCGAGGGTGACAAGCAAAGTACTATGGAAACACAGGGAAAGGCAGGCTGGGAGATTCCAGACAGCTTCATAGAGGAGTAAACACTGGCTTTGCTTTTTACAGGGCCACGGATGTGCATAATGCAGATGAGGAATAAGGACATTGTAAGAGAATGAAACAGAAGACGCAAAGGCTGGTCTGGAAGGAAGGGGAGCGGCAAGACTGTAAAGGCCTCAGATGAAGAATTTAAGAGCTGGCAATTAGCTTCTCCTTTTCCTCATTGTGGCTTTCATGAAAATAACAATGCTCCTACAAGACACTCAGCTAAACAAATGAGACTGCCTTTGACTGGAGGCCACAGGCTGGTGCTGCCCCAAAGGGTTGTTATCTCAACACATCTGTAATCTATTTGTGGCACACACAGATCCCATGGTACATGGGGTGGGGATAGAATCTCTCCTTTCAGCGATGAGGACAAGGAAGGCTTTTTGCATAGGGATGCTTCTGTCCCAGAACTTCCTAGTCACTTGTCAACATCCCAAACCATAAGTACATGTCTGCAGAGTCCAGAAAGTGGTCGATGTCTACAGAGAAAAAAGACATCATTATGTACTGGACTTTTGTTTAGTCTTCTATTTACCAAGCTAATTGTTTAAATAAGTATATTTGACTTAATGATGTATTTGAATACATAGAACTGCAATTTATTTGTACCTAATTTCCTGATGGAAAATGCAAGACCTATAAAATTTTTAAAAGGCTCAGATCTAAATGGTCTAAATCAAATCAGCACTTCTCCAGAAGAAGAAAATTATAGAAGTGACTTGGTTATTTTTATCTGAACTTTGATTCTTTGACTATAAAATGTGTTTTTTGTTTTTCTGACCCTTGTTTTTAGGAAAACTTTAAATACATATGTAAGACTAAAAATGATACTGGAAAAGCTTTTTATTCACCCTGAGAGAAATATTCAAGTGTTGTTTTCTCAGTCATTTAAGTATTGGGTAACTCTGTGCCTGGTCAAATGTTCACAGGTTTTCTAGAATTACTGCTAATATTCAGTCAATATGCCTTTGCTTCCCGTCGTGTTCATTGATACCTCACAGGAAGGCCTGTCACACAGAGGTGTCATGAAGAAAAGACAGAAAACAGAACTGGCCCCAAAATTAAAGCAGGCAGACACATTTATTTTTGCCTGTATGTCATCTGAAATTAAGTTAATGAGAGCTAAATTAAAATATTTTGATACTGAAAGAAAATATGTACAATAATTTACATTGTTTCTTTCTCTTGGTTGAAAAAACAGAATTAAATATGAATTATCAGATTATTTCAACAAAACTATTAGACATACACGATAGAAACAGCAAGACATATGTACATATATAGCTCTGTACATGTCTATGCAAAACATACCTAATAGTGATGTGCTAGAGAAAACTTCTGCTGGCTCATGAAAGCCAAGGTAAGTTTTTCTTCCCAAACATAAGTCCAGCAAGATCCATTTGGTAATTCAAAATTGTTCTGATGGAATATTTTACCATGGAAAATCAGCAAACAGGGACCTGATTATTCGACATGCATCTGCCCACACTGAGTATATATACATATGTATTTATGTAAAACAGAAATATGTTCTGAAGGTAAGTACAGTGAGAACCGATGAATAAGAAAATAGCCTTTGCTATCAAGAAAACAACATAAGCTTTGCCTGGTGGCACAAGCTATAATCCCAACATGCTGGGAGACTGAAGCAAGGGGATCACAAATTCAAGCCCAATCTGGGCCACTTTGTGACTTAGCAAGACCATGTCTAAAAATTGAAACTAAAAACTGGGCTGGAGATGTAGCTAAGTGTGAAGATCCTAGGCTGGGTCTCTAGTACTGTAAATATATATATATATATATATATATATATATATATATATATATATATATACACATACATATATATATACATAAACACATATGTACATATATTCATACATACAACCAATTAAGTGGAGAACAGTATAGTATTTCCTTCAGGGACACAAGGCAAGGACAAAAAGTGTGTACAGAAGAGGGTAGAGGGTAAAGTCTGGAATATTCTCTGGAGATCGTAGGTAAAAGTTTGAAAGCTTGGTTAAAATTCCATTAGGCCAATGCTGGTGGCTCAATCCTATAATCCCACACAAATTCAAGCCCAGTATGGGAAACATAGCAACCTAATGAGACCCTATCTCAAAATCAAAAAATAAAAACTGGGCTGAGGATGTAGCTCAGTGTGAAGGGCCTGGATTCAATCCACAGTACCACAAAAACAAAACAAAACAAAAATCATCTATTAGTATTGATGATATATTGAATAGTTTCATTCATGGTCAAAAAATAACGTGATCAATAACATGCGTTTTGTAAAAATGAAGACTGAATGAGGGACTAGAGATGGGGACAGTAGAGCTAGTTTGGGAACTTGCCACAGACCTTAGCAGAGCTGGTGGAAACTGAACCATGGGATCAACAATAAGAGGAAGAAAGGCCCAGAGTTGTAGATGATTTTAGACTTAAAATCAACAAGATTTGGTAGCTAATTTGTTCTGGAAAGTGAGGAAGAAAACTAAGTACGGGAAACAACACAAAGAACATGGCTTGCGAACAGAGACTGAAAAAAAAAAACCTTGGATGTAATTAAAGATTGATACATGTTGCAGGTGTTAGTCAACTACTACAGATTATTACACAATTGTGTAAATCTAGCCTCAATGTGATAACAATTAAAACCAACAACCTCTAAGTGCTAAGTCTATATACAGACCTTAAATAGGAATTAATTACTCATTGAATGTCTAAAGGGTGTTCGAGTGAGCGAGTACCGTTTTAGAGTTTTGTCAGGTGTACAAACCAAAAAGTCATAGGTAAGTTTGGGAAATTAGCAGCAGGTTTTTTTGTTTGTTTTTGTTTTGCTTTTTTATTTTAAATTGATGTAACATGAAATCCCAGAAGATTAAGGAAGTGCAGATACAGAAAAGCTGGTGGATTTGAGACTGGAAGTTCCAACGCAGTTTAAGAGTGTGAGTTATAGAGCAGATTAAGGAAGGGCAGGCTATGATCAGGGGGCAAAGTGTCTGAAATGGTGATTTTTCAAGGTATAACAATTATGCATGATTATGGTATACAGTAAATTGTAGGTCTATTGATTTAAAAAAAGAAAAAGCAGTGTAAATGAGGAGGTTGTGGTGATAAGACAGTCTGATTAGTTTGGGCAAGAGATGAATTAACTAGTCTATCAGGAGGTGATGTTCCCTAATGCAATGAGAACCCTCCATATTGAGCGATAGCAGGTTATCCCAGCCATCTTAGCCTGTTCATAATACTATCATAAAATACCTGAAACTGCATAATTTATAAAGAACAGAAATTTATCTTCCTGTCATTCTAGAGTTCGGTGAACCCATGACCAGTGTGTCAGCAGATCCGGTGTCGGATGAGAGCCTCTCTCAGTTTCCTGAATGGCGCCTTATTGCTACATTTTCACATGACAAACTCACGAATGTTGTGTCTTTACATGGCTGAAGAATAGAAAGCACGAGGGTCTAGCCAGTTCCCGGAAGCACCTACATGGATTCGGGGGGTGGGTGGGGTGGGGTGGGGGGGCATACGTTCAAATAATAGCACCAATCAAAGCTCTTCCTCGGGCAATCACGCACTAGAAGCAACCCAAAGATGTGAATGTTCTGAAATGGCTTTAATTTAGTTTGGGCAACCCAGGTCCACAGCAATTGCTTTCTTGCCTTTCCCCATCCTGGATCCTCTGTCCTTCTCAGTTGTTTTTGTTTTGCTTTGTTTTTCACTGAAAAGATAGACAGGGCCGTAGGCTCCCATACTGTCAGCAGAGGTCAACAAAGTGCAGGCGGACAGATTGAGTGGATAATTCAAAAATCAAATTCCTAGAAGTGGTTCTTGATTTTAACTTAGTTAATGTACCTCCGCTGTATGAACAGCAGGCGTTTGCAGATACCTGTTCTGAAAATGCAATGTCCAGCGCCCGCTGCGCGGTACCTCCGATCTTCTCTACCCTCCCTACACCAGCCGCTTCGAAGGCAACTGAGGCTTTGGCAAACTTTATGAGATAGAGTTTTGAGTGCGTCCTGTCGCAGCAGGGCTAAGCACTTCCCACTTCATGTTCTGGGACTTCTCCAACACTGTGAATCTGGATGCGTACGGGAACAAGCACCACCAGAAATGTAGGGAGGTTTCCCCAGAGAATCACTTCCCTAACCAATACTTGTGTGCAAGGTTTTATCTCGAGCTGTCTTGGCAGCAGCATAGGTTACTGCATAGGTTGTAAGGCAAGACATTATATCAAATATTAAGATGAGAATTTTGTCTCCCTTGCAATTAAGATTTCTTAATGAAATATGGTATACTGGCAGGTCTCTGAAACCAGTATTGTGGTCGACTTAGTCTACAAAATTTGTGTTACTGGTAACCTATTAAAAGCTAAATAATTCTGCAACTTTATGAATAAAGTACATCTTCATCTTTTTACATGAGAGCACTTTATCTTTCTATGTTGTAAATTAAATTATATAATATTTTATATAAAACTATTATTTGTGGTATGGAAAAAGGGATTTCAGAATAACTTCCACTATCACATAAAATTTTTAAATAATACAACAGTATGTGAAATGCAGGTACATAGAAGAAATGAGTTCTAGTGCCTTGAAATGTAACAAGGTGACTACTGTTTACAGTAATATGTATTTTATAAAGAACTAGAGAATTGTGGGCCCTAAACACAAGGAAAAGAAAAATCTTTCAGGAGATGGAAATACTATTTATCCTGATTTTATTATTACACATTTTATACATGTATCAAATTATCACATTTCATCCCTGACATACAATTTTATGTCATTTAAAAATAAAAATTTTAAAATATGAATATGCAAGTATAACTTTCCAACTTGCCTAACATAAGCTTTTTTCATTCTTTCATTGTTGATCTTTTTGCATCATTTGCTTTAAGGCATGTCTTATGAAAGCAATTAGATTTGGCTTTTTGTCCTCTAATTTAATAAGCTTTGTTTTTATTATAATTATGGAAATAATTAAATTTATTACTCCCACTATGTTTTTAAATTTTCTACTCCCAGATTCAACAGAAAGCAGAAACAATAAAAATGTAAAGTTTTCATCATTCATTCTCTTTTTTCTTCAATAAATTTTGAAATTATTGGCCATACTTCTTTTCGCAATTACACTTTATGTTTTTAAAACAAATTGAGTTTTTATTACTATGCCTAAAGTTATTTATCCTCCTTCAGACCCAGTGAAAGTCCTGACATGATTAAACTACTCTTTAAGCATTATCTCCTCTTGCAGGGCTGTTATCAAAGTTCAGTCTTACTTTTTTCTAAACAGCGCACATACACAAATGTTAAGTAATGATTATTTTTGTGTCGATTTTAATCAAATTTATTAACCTTTTAAAATTGAATTCTGTGTTCACAGCCTTGTCTTTCATTTTAACCAGGCATTTTCTCTGGCTTTCATTTTTCTTTTGTTCAAGCAAGGACAGTAATGGTTCTTTCACTAGGGACCTATGGGTGATAACCTCCTTCAGTCTTTTGTGTTTAAAAATGTCATTAATTTGTCTCATTCCTGAATGACAGCTCATCTGGATACGAGAAGTCTTGTTGACAGACATTTTCTCTTTAAATTGAGAAATTTATTTCGGTTTCTAGTGGCACTGTGACTGCCAGAACAGTACTATTTAAGAATAATCTTTATGCCTTTGAGTGTAATTTGTCTTTCACTCTGAAAATTTTAAATTTGTTTCTCTCTTCATCGTTAAGGTTTTGCCATTGCACCATAATGTACCTAAATATGGGCTTACTTATTTTTATTTCCACGTATTAAAGAATATTTTTAGTCTGGTAATTTGAACTCTTTTTTGATCCAGACTTAAACTCTTTCTTTCTTCCCTCTCTGTAATCTCTCGTCTCTTATTCTGGAATGCCAGTGAAAGAGGCCAGTGGCGCTTTAGTCCTTGTGAAGTATCTTGGTTATCTCCATGTGATTCTTTGGGGCTGAATTTCCAAGTGCTATCTACTAAATAATAATTCCATTTCTGTACTCTGGCCAGGATTTACCATATCTGTCAAATATTTTATTTAATAATTATATTTCCATGATTTTAATAAGTTCTTTTCATAATTCTTTGTTCTCAATACACATCTTTCTGTTTACATATATGTATGCATTTCTATGTAGTAATTTAAGTCTATGTAGGGTTTTGGGATTCTACAAAATTAATCTCATTTTTAACAAGTTTATGGTTTAAGCCTCAATTTGATTGGATATCTTCCTATATATGTATTTTGAGATTCTGGTATGCAACAGTATTTGAAGATGAAAGTTTTGAGAGTTTTTTAAATGTCTCTCTCTTTCTTCCTCTTCTCACCATTAACAGTTCTCGATTAATGATTTTATACTTGGTTCCACCAGGGACCACCAGTCCTACTGGTAACCAAGGAGCCCAGTAGCTCAGGGATCTTAGGCAGGAATAGTTTTTCAGGGATTGTAGATCCAGCCAGCCCACCAGCCAAAAGGAAACTCAGTTCATAGGACTATGTTGCCAGGATTTTCCTAGCTCAAAAGCTTACTTGAACCACAGCCCCTGGCATAGGTTGCAACCTCCTTTCATACAAAACTTACCTTATCTTCTTATTTCAAGTGAGTTTGATTCTTGTTCCCTATCCTGTACAAATGCCGGTTGCTCTTGTTATTCTTTCAGAAGCCAAACCTCTAGGTCCAAGCCAGAGTTTGGTAGGCTGATGGGCTATTTACCACCATGGAGTGACTTCATTTCACCAAATCTGTTCATGAGGCTACTTATCTTTTATTTTTTAACTCAACAATGATTTTTTTCATTTATCAATGCTTATTGATTATTATTTGTGCTTATGACTGACAGAATTACTTAAATATGAACTCATTAAACCATTTTGACAGGAGCTTTTCAAAAAGCTACTTTGGATTCAATAAAAAGTACACTTGCTTTTTTCCAAAAAAACAACGTATTTCTAGCAGGGCATGGTGGTGCTTGCCTGTAATCTCAGCTATTTAAGAGGAGGAAGTAAGAGGCCTACGAATTTAAGGCCATGTTAGGCAATTTAATGAAACCCTGTCTCAAAATTAATAAAAAATAAAAAGCACTAGTGATGTAGCTCAGTGACAGAGCACTTACCTAGCATGCACAGGGCCCTGGGTTTATTCTCAAGAACCACACACATGCAAAAAAAAAAATTCTCTTAAATCTTAATTCTATTTTTAAAATGAAGTGGGAATTCATTTTATATTATAGAAGATAACTTTGTAATTTAAATTTTGTAATGTTTGTCTTTCCCCTGTTAAAGTTTTTGTTATCTCTGGAGACACTTTTAAAACACTGGTGGCAATATCGTTACACAACAATTTTAGTTCTTGACCATTAAGTTATAAATATATTCCATTTTCAAAAAAAGTGAACACCCAACACAAAGTGAAAAACTGCTCTTTAAATACACTGTTTAAGGATTCAGTACTAGGTCAAACATTGCAAGTATAAATTTAATGACTGGTCAGGAGAACCACAAAAACCTATGCCAAAATTCTCCACTTAAACTGTTGGATAGGGAATTCAAAGTATGCCTATTCATGAATCACAGCCAATTTTTTCCTAATATGATCATTCCTTTGGCAAAACTCCATTGGGAAATAAAATATTACTCAAAATCAATACAAAAAATCTTTATCTTTTATTTTTATGTTTGTAATACACATGGATTATATACAGCTTGGGGAACTGGCATATATACATGTTGCATTTTGATAATTTTAATTTCCTCTTCTCCTTTCCATCTCATTTCCCCTTCCACATCTCCTTGTCCCCTTCCCATCTCCACAAATTCTACCTCCCTATTTTCTATTTTCTCTCTTTTATCTTGATCTTTTATATTCTGAGTTTTTCATATAATTGAAACCATGCAGTGCTTACCCTCACATTTCTAATCTACTTCACTAAGGATTGTGGCCTCAAGGTAGATCCTTTTTCCTAAAAATGATTCAAATTTATCTACCTTTATAAATAAATAATGCTCCACTATGTACATGTAACACATTTTCTTTATCCCTTTGTTTACTGCTGGACATATAGGCTGCCCCAAGAGGAGGTTTTATGAATTGTCCTACCACAAACACGGGTATACATGTACCTCTGTAATATGAGCCTTTAACTTTTCCAGAAGGATACCCAAAATAGATGTAGTTGAGTCGAATGGGATTTCTATTTTTAGTTTTTAATGACCCTCTATACTGATTTCCATAGTGCTCATACAGTTTACAGTCCCATCAACATTGTACTAGAGTTCTTTTAACCCCCTATCCTTGCCAGCATTTGTTGTTGTTTGAGTTCTGGTAATAACCATTCTTACTGGATTATTACTGGAATAAAATCAAACCTCAGTGTTGTTTTGATTTGTATTTATCTTCATATTTAATATTAAACATTTTAAGCTTTTACTTTTTTACTGATTTCACAGGTCTTAGTCACTTTTTTGCCACTGTGATTCAATACCCAACATCCACAACTTTAGGGAGAAAAGATTTATTTCAGCTTACAGTTTCAGAAAGTCATAGTCTATTCATGGGTGGGCAACTGGAAAATGGTGGAATCACATGGTGGGGGTGGAGTGGGAGCCAGAGCTAGAGCTGATGCTCCAGAGACAGAGATCCTCACAACAGGATGACAGAGCAGAGAGCAGTCTGGAAGGCAGGCAGAACTAGCACACACCTCTCCAGGTCAAGCCCCAAGCACCTACCCCTTCCAGCCAGGCCCCACCTCCCAATAGTACACAATATTCACAAGTACGTGAGGTTTTGGGGGCACACTCAAGATTGAAACCACACCCTCTCCAGGTCAAGCCTCAGGTATCCACCCTTTCCAGCTAGGTCCCACCTCCCAACAGTATACAATATCCATAGGTACATGAGGCTTTTGGGGGACACTCCAGATCCAAACCAGGACATCACATTTTTGCAAAGTTCAAGAAAAACACTCTAAATCAAATAGTAGCGTTTAGAGCTAAAAGCGCCTATTTTTTTTAATGGCGAATTTTATTCTACTCAGGGTTGCTGCTGTCTTTACTACATGGCCGGCTACACACTGTTCTTCCAAATCTTGAAGCCTGTTAAAGAAAACTCTGTGCTTTGTCTAGATCCAATAGAAGTCAATGTGGCTCCCAGAAGATGAACAAGAGTATTCGTACCACCCATGTCTGCCGTCACAAGCAATCCCAGCTTGTGCTTTTCAGTATTCCTCAGTGTTAGGCCATCTTACCCCACACATCTGTTTCGGCCCATTCTTCAGTGAGTCTGATAGGCCTCATTTTTTACAAATATTATTAACTGATAGTGTAGAAAGAACCACCTATATCTCTCTTCTTTCCAAGTATATAGACCTCTGTCAGCAGCTATAAATTTCTCTAGAGTGACAGTATCTGTCATAAAATCACCATGTGATTTTAGATATGCCATTTGAGACCTCACTGTAGAGTCTGGGTTAAGGACTTTGTCACTGACCATTTCACAGACAGACATAAGTATCCAATATTATCCATATGTATAAAGTTATTATTTGGTTGTTTGCAATTCTCCAGTTCTGAATATGAGGTCATCTTACTACAAAATAATCGGACATCTCAAATTTCCTACTCTAACTACTCAACATCCTTACTCTTTTGTGCCTGGACTATACCTATTACGGTAAACTCAGAGGCCAGTCTGACACCTCTCATTCTGTGTCACTAGCATACATTATGTGTAATTGAACTCACCAGCATACAAGTGGGCACAAAACTGAATTTTCTTCATGTCTTCCCAATAGCAAGGTACTGTTTGAAGTAGCACAATACTGTTTGAAGAATACTCAAACAGTGGCTCAGACACGGGCGTTTGTGTTGTGTGGGGAAACATCTTATCCCCCAGACAGATCGCCACAGAAAGGCAAAAATTTGTAGTCCCTGCTCGTTTTCAAGGTTGGGTATTTGATTTTGTTGTTACTCAAATGTTTAGCTTTCAGGGGACTGGAACCTATTGCCTAATTTAGAGCAAAACAATGATTCAGTTCAGATGATTTCTATAGCAATTAGATCACAATTCAACTAACGAGCTTAATCTGTAGCCTGTGATCACAATACAAGCTGTGAATTAGTCATGAAGATTGAAAACCTAGAGGCAGAGCAGACTTTAGATTTCTTTTACCACCAGTGCCTTCAACTGTGTTCACCTCTGTTCACTGATTTTGTCCTGAGACTGGATCAAGAAGGCTGCCAAGGCACCAAGGCCTGGCGATATTCAAGAGAGAAGTAAAGCTTTTTTATAGATAGTATTCCTCATCACTGCGCTTCTAATGCACAGCCTTTCTTGCCTTATTTGGGCAATTTATTCACTCTCAACTAAAGCTTGTTAAGTAGAACTGGATTATCATGAGCCATGTAACATGCTCATCAGGATTTATCCCTGAACTGAGATTAAGGTCATCTTCCTGGAGTGTCCTTACTTGAAAAAAAACAAACAAACAAACTGGAATTTCACTAATAAATGATAAAGGAGGAAATAGTTTCGCGGTAGTCAACAACCAGTGTCTATTAAGTTGTCAATATTTTCATCCAGAAAAGCAAAGAGAAGTAAATCTATTAAGCATCAGACATCAATTTTTCCAGCCAGTGACAAATCCTGATTGGCAGCCTTAATCTCGGCTGAGCTACAGACCTATGTTCCAAAATATTTCTGTCCTCATGATATGCAGGTTCTTACCACTTCTACAACAAAACTCCTCTTATTTTATTCTCAGTATCCAACTTACATCCTTCCCAAATACCCAAACATCCTACTCCTACATCCTCCAAGCATCCAAAATCAAAGATAAAACCATCCTTACATCTCCCCTCCTTTGACCTATATCCAGATCACCATCTGCTGATCCTACCTCTAAAAATCTTTTTAACATGTTTTTAACATGTTTTTAAGAACCAAAGTCACAAAGCCAGTTCTTTCTACTCTTCCTTCTACACATAAACCACGATCACCACTTAATTCTTTACTTCTACCTGTTCGTTAGGGAAGAAAGTCATTCTTTCATTTTACATCAGACTTTTCACAATTTGTCTTGTCCTTCTACAGCTTCGTCTTAAATTCCTCCTTCTCTTAGAACATTAGTCATGTAGGATTACTTGAAATTCTTCACATGCTCCCACACCTTGTTGTGCCCCCCCCACCTCATCCTCCTTGATTACACCATTCCTGATCAGACCGCTACAGTGGTAGTACGTCTTTTTAGTGGAATAACTGCCTGTCTTTCTCCTAAACTATGATCTTCCGTTTTTTAAATATATGTAAATCTGATATTGGATTCAACCTAAAGCAATAAATTTATTGAATGAATAAATCAGTGAAAAGTATCTGTTAAAGAGAGCAGAGGTTGTCAGTGGGAAGAAGAATCATTTATTCATCCTGAGCATTTATTTCTCTTCTAACATATATAAAAAGTAGATCTGGTTTATTAATGATAAAATATGATCTCTCCTCCACTTAAGGAGCTGACATCCTGTTTGGGATGGTAACATAAACATGTAACACTTCAGGGTAAATCTTCAATTTCATCTCCCTGTTTTCACTATTTGGACACATTGGATATTTCATCTAGAGCTTCTTTATATTGGCCTAAAATCAAATTTAAGTAGTCTTCATGAAATTGTGGTGCCTTTTCTTTGGTTCCTGCCTATTGTTTGCCAAGAGCCCATGGGCATAGTGGTGAACTCTCTCAATACCCAAGAGATGCACAGGCCTGAGAAACAGTTTTTGATTGTACCTAAATAGCAAACAGCAATAGACTCCCCAGAAACTTTCCTACCATCACAAGAGCTGCCTTTAAATGAGAAGTTATTTCCGCTTTGCATTTTTTTCTCCTTCAGATTAATAAAAACCCAAGGATCTGAGCTCTGATGAACTACCTGTGGAATTTCCTTTCAGTTTATTTTTTCCCTCAAATTCAAGACACTATATTTCACATCCGTCTTGGGTTTTTTCCCAGGAATATTTTTATCTTTTTTATAGTTTACCCAAACTTAAGTAAGAAGCCTGCTCCCTAGAGATATGAAGCTTGGGTTGGCAAGACTCTTTCTGGAGACTGCAAATTGCAAAATGAACAACCGCTAAGCAAATAAATTCCAAAGGTGATTCCTGCCAGCTCACTGATTACACAAAGGTGCCCCCTCCAACCAGAGGATTCATAAAGGATGCCCACTCCTGGCAAATTGTCACCCAAATGTCAGCTGAAGCAGCCCCTGTGAGGAGTATGTGGTCTGTGACAAGCCCCCACTGGTCCTTCAAATGAGGTGCACATTGAAGGAACTGGGTTCCCTAGGAAGCCAACTGCTATAGCTAATATCTTGAATGTTCCTCAAAGGCCTATGTGTTAATAGCTTAGTCCTCAACTGTGGTGCTACTGGGGGTGGTAGACCTTTGTAAAACCTAGTGGGATAAAGTTAGGTCACTGGAGGTGTGACTCTGAAGAGGCAACTGGAACACGGACCCCCTTGTCCCTGTGCTTCCCAGCCACCATGAAGTGAACAGGCTGTCTTCAGCACATGCTCCCACTGTCATGTGTCACCACAGGCCCAAAGCAACAAGGCCAAGTGACTGTAAACTGAAATCACAGGCCAAAATAAACCTTCCTCCTTTAAAGTTGATTTTCCTAGGTACTTTTTCCACATCAATAGAAAGCTAACTAGCATACCTACTCTGGAAGGGAATTAGCATCAGGTGATCAGTAAGGCATTCTGGTCAGTGACACCTGTGGGAGAAAGTGAGGAGAAAGGGAAGGAGAAAGGCTGAGCAGAGGCAGAAGCTGAGTTGTGATGCAGTCTCTTCAAGGCCTCGAAGGGCGATGCCGGAAAGTCTAAAGCAGAGAGACCGTTCAAAGCTGTCCCAACTTGGGGCAAAGGGACGAGACCTTCAGACTCCAATGCTGCTTAGTGTTTGGATGCAGGCAGCCATGCAGAAAACCCCTCTGCCTCAGACACAATCTTAGAGGAAGCAATGGAATGTCTATGTCAGAGAATAGCTCCCAGTAAATGAGCAAGTAAGCTTTTCTCTGAAGGGGACTCTGGACAGAGTGTGGGAGGTCCCACTGCAGAGCTGCAGAGCCAGGTTCATCTTTGAAGCTTTAGTTACCACCACCACCACCCCGCCAGTACCACCTGCCAATGTTCTGCACATTAGCATGCTCCTGGGCTCCCAGAGTCATGACTGTTTCAGAGATGTGTTGGTACCATATCAAGTGTAGAGTAACCTCAATATAAACTAATTCAATGACGAGTAAATACCAAGATCTGCCACAGAAGAACTACTCAGAGAAACCAGAGCAGAGCTTGGGGAACCTGACCTGTAAACTCAAAACAAATATATCACAGCGCACAAGTAAGTGTGTTGAAAACTTGAAGGAGAAATGAAATTCAAAACTCAAGTTTGTTGGGAAGGAGGGATTCTGGGAAAAGGACAGAACTCCTCAATTTGCAGGGGTGAGGCAGTAAAGAAGAGTCCTTCCAAGAAGAGCCAATCAAAGTAGCCAGAGGGGAAGAGGGCTTCGCTCAATTGCTACTTGATTGGGGGGACAGAAGACCACACTGGGCCCAAAGAGGCTGGCATCTCAGAGACCAAAGAATAAGAAGCCCAACCTACAGCTAGGCCACGGGATGGGGTGAAGGCTGTTCTCATCTTGGAATCAAGGGGCTCCTGTACTACACAGATGAGAAGATAACCGGCCTGGACATTGAGAGAAAAAATAGCCTAGTTCAATTGCCACACCTGACTTTAAGAAACACCTCAGAGACAGAGACTGTGATGAGGGAGAGAAGAGAGGTTCATGTGTATAAGCATCAGCCCTGAAGCCAGAAATAAGCTTGATGTCTCAGAAGCTGAGTGTCTAGGCTATCACGCTGGGCATTTAGGACCACCATGACAGCTGTAGGAACTGGCCCAGGTGCTAAGAAACACTTGAGAATCTGGAAGATGGAATACTTTATGACTCATAAACTCCTTGTGCCATGTTTAGTATATTTTAATACTCAAGCATTTCCCCAGACCTAGAAAAATGATTATTCTTGCTTTCCAGTTTTAAAAATCTCAAGCACAGAAGTGAGTACTCCAAAGGATAAAATCAGGATGTGGAGACAAGTAAAGATACACTTAGTGAAAGGGCAAGTGTGTAAGTTTAGCAGATAAGCACAAAACTTGAGTTGTTGTTTTCACTCTGAGAAGGAGCTCTTCAACATAAGAGAACTACCTGGGCTAATGTTCCCATTTACCCTCCACCTCTAGGGATCTCCAAGACTCTGAGTATGGAAAAAAGGAGCAAGTCCAAAAGACACCATCATCCTCTGCCTTTGTGTCCATTCTTCTGATGGTTAGTTTGTCCTTGTGCAGCGATATGGGGATGAGAGATCCCAACCTGCCTCTCATGACCACCATTAGCAGTGGCAAGTTTCCCTCTTTACTTGTGAAATGCTGACGAACAGAGTTACACCCTGGTATGTGTCACTACCTTCCACAGAAGAAGCAAGTTGGTTTTCAAACCTTGATAAAAGAGGGTTGGCTATGCTGTCTTTTAAGAGTCTTTGATTCTTAGAAGATGACTGGAGTTAAGGGTTTATATCAAGCAAGCAAATCTCAAAGAGAAAAAAGCTGATCACATCTACTTCTATTGGTTGCATAGAAGAAAACGAGTCCCGTAATCTTATTCACTCTCTTGTCACTGCTCTTAGCCAATCATGGACCATACTTATGAAACTGAGGAGAAATTCACAGAAGTGAAATTTTCTCATATACGATTTTCCCTAATGGTTAAGTCGTCTTAAAACTAACAACTTAACAAATATTTGCCAAGTCTATAACGTGTATCAAGCACTGTGTTACTTCCAAGGGGAACAAATGCAGCTTCTCCTTTCAGGAGCGTGCAGTCTCATGAGAAGACCCCAGTAGGTGAACAACTGGCAACTAACCACAGCTCTCCTAGATGTCTACCAAGAATCTGCATGGTGCCTATAAAGCACGTCAGTCTGGAAGGCCAGTAAGTGTTACACTAAAACAATGAACAGTTGGATGGAAGTTTGAAACATGATTACAAATGAACTCTGCAAAGGATGGGAGTCAAGAGAATAGATATGCCAATCCTGTGTGATCAGTTAGAAAGGTCTGGACAGGCACAGTGAGAAATATCTGAATCTGTGACTCAAAACTTAAAAATGCAGCAATACTAGAGTTTCAGTCACAGTAGTATTAAGAGAAATTTAGCAAAGGATAGCTGTTTTCTGATGCTTTGTCTTAAATATCTTACTTGTGTTGCCTGAAAAGCCATCAATATGGTGTGCTTAGAAGTCTATCCTCTACCTCCACCATCCTCCTTGGAGTCAGTGCTTCTGCTCCCAGTAAGAGTAATGAGATGATTTCTATCGCTCAGAGAAATAGAGTGTAACCCAAGGCCTCCAAGATAAGATAATGGAGTGTGTTAGGACCGAAGGTGTCCTCAAACATCAACTAAACACACCTCTCCTTTTGCAAAGTAGGAAACAAAGGCCCAGAAAAATTGAGTGGCTTGCCTAAAGTCATACTCCTAGTTACTCATACAACACAGACCAGAGTCATGTCTTGTGGTACTGTATTCTTTCTCTCAAGGCTAGATGCTACAAGGTGTTTGCTAGGATTTATCTACTTAGATAAGCCAATGCCAGCCGTATTAGGCATGATTTTTGCAGATTTGCACCCCACCCCCCCAGACCCTCTTGTCAGAGAATCTCTGTCAGCTCTTAGAGTCCTATGCATTTGGTGCCTTATGGACTATTTTCCACTTAACACCTGGTGCAGCCAATTTTGCCCAAGTTGAAGCTTTGGTATTAAAAGACTCTCCATTCCATCACCCTTTCCATCAATCTTTCATAACCAAATTCTTTTTCAAAGGGACAATTCTTCCATTCCCACTTTCAACCTTGGCCTGGCCAGTACAACCATCCCACCAGATCACTTCCTAGGACTTTTCTACTGCAGTGGTTGGGAAAGTTCTGCAGTCAGTAGAGTAGGCAGATGACCCCACATTGATCTGCTTCTGAAAGATGGAGAGTGAGACAGAATTATGAAGTGATAACTGTAACCTCTTGATTCAGCCAAATCTCAAGCCAGCTGGACCCACCTCAATTACATGAGCCAATGCAGTGCTCCTCTACTGATGATGGGCTTCCATCCCAAATAATCCATCATAAATTCAAAATATTGTTAAGTGAAAACGCATTTAGCATACCTAACATCCCAACATCATAGTTTCACAGCAGAGGACACCGTGGCAGAGCAGATGCTTCTTCCCCATAAACCCATGTTTGACTGGTAGTTGCAACCACTGCTACTGCCCAGCATGGCAAGACAGCGTCATCCTACATGTCAATAGGCTGGGAAAATATCAAAATTGAAAGTTCAAAGTATTGCTTCTACTTTCATACCATCATAAAGTCGAAAACTTATAAATCATGTCATTGTAAATAAGAGATGCTCTATAGAAATATTGTTACAGCTTTCCCTGGGAAAACTTTGGCCTTCCCTCAGTCTCCGGGCATCTACCCACTCCTGCTTCACTTGCCTTTCTGCCTGCCATGTCCATTAGCCCTCCGTCTTGTGCTTCCACTGCCGCCAGCCACCCACGAATGGAGTGTGTGAGACCTTATGACATTGTATGCTAAAATTAATCTTTCCTCCCTTCAGCTGTGGATGTCGGGTATCCTGTTCCAGCCACTGTGGTAAAGCCTGGGCTTGCTCCCACCAGAACGAAGAGATGACGCAGCGTGGCCTTATCATTGTGAAGGCAGCATGACCTTGTCAGTAGCAAAGCTCATATGCCTACTCTAACACCATCTTGTGATCTCAGGCACCACCTTGTGACGTCAGGCTGTAACTTTTAGTCGCTGCCTGGCAACTTTAGTCAATCACAAATACCTGTTAACATATAGGGGAGACAAAGGGGTCAAACCTGTATATAAGGTGAAGCCCTCCATTGTTCTGGACCCAGCCTCTGGACACGAATCCACCGGGCTAAGTGCTGGCACCAATAAAATCTGCTTCCTGCTGAAGCCTCAGGGTCCTGCTTCTCTGTCCAAGTCTCCTGCAACAAAGCAAACAAGACAGACAGTCATACTTTATAAGATTTCTACAAAATACACACCTGGTCATTTTTCTTTTTATTAAGTTTAGTTCTTTTGAGTAATTCCTGAAATTATGTTAATACAAATCTCTAACACAGTATATCCCAGAAAAAATGGTCCTGATGTGGTCAACACCACTGAGTGCTCCCAGGCATCTTGTTTATGTGTATAGCAAGACTCCCTCATCCTCGGCTTCACTTTTCATAGTTTCAGTTATAGTCAACTAGAGTCTGAAATTACTAAATGGAAACATTCCAAGCATAGCAATTCATAAGTTTTAAAGTGCTATTTGTTCGAAGTAGTGTTCTAAGTAGACGAATTTTCATGCCATCTTGCCCCACCCTGGTCTGGGCATGTAAATCGTTCCTTTTCTAGAGTATCCACATTGTGTATGTTACCTGCCCTGCCCGTTAATCACCTCTATGATCAGATCAACTACTGTGGTGACTACTAAATAGTTGCCCATAAGTGCAAGAGTAGTAACGCCAGCTATTTTATTTTTAAACTTTTATGTTTTTATTTACATATCACACCCGTTTCCCCTTCCTACCCTCTCATCCCCACACTTTCCCTTTCCACAAAGTGCATCTTCTTGTTTTCTTCCATATCTCTTACTTTTTTAATCTCTTACTTTAGGGTTTTCTCATATAATATTTAATTTTCTGGATCTGATTCATTTCCCTGAGCATAATGGTCTTGAGGTATATCCATTTTCCGATAAATGACTCAAATTTGTCATTCTTTATGGTAGAGTAGTATTCTGTTGTGTATATATACTACATCTTCAATCATCTTAACTCAGGCATATTGGCTTCTTCCAAGATTTGGCTATTGTAAATTGTGCTGCTATAAACATGAGTATGCATGTTTTCCTATTGTGTGATGACTTTAACTCTTTTGGGAAGACACTCAGAAGAGGTAGTACAAGAGTAGTAATGCTTGCAATTTTATTACAGTATATTCTTAAAATGGTTCTGTATTTTTATTAGCTATTATTGTTAATCTATTAATTTTCCTAATTTATAACTTAAACTTTATTATAGGTATATATATATATATATATATATATATATATATATATATATATGTGTGTGTGTATACATGTATGTATAAAGCATAGTATATATAGTATCAGTTCTATTTATGGTCTCAGTCATCCGCTGGGTGCCTTGGGATGCATCTCCTGTGGATAAGAGCTACTTGACTCTTTCTTCCCTTGAATCGTCTTCTTTTTTCAAAAGCAACCCAAAAGCAAATGCTTTTCTGACGATGAGCCCCAACATCATCTCTGCAATATCGATACTGTGTCGCACTAACCAGGAATTCTGAGTCAGTGGTAAGAGAGAATTCTCTCAACTCCCACCTTCAAAGAGCAGGTAGATCATTTCCTTTGCTGGGATCAGGCATCCAGGATTGCCTGTGAATCCAAAGTGTGTCTAACACTCTCTTTGCTGAATTCTATTCATAGAAAACCTTGGCCGGGCTCCAGGTCTGTGTGACATTGTTTGTGTGGAATGAGGATGTACCCTGCTTTTTCAGAATAACAAGCCCATGTTTTCGACTCATTAAGGGAAAAATGTTTCCCACAGCATAATGAGCTGAGTCCCCTTCATCACACCCAAGGTGCGTTATTCCAAAAGACACAAATAAAATATCCCCCAAGAAGAAATCCCAAAGCCACACGCATTCCAGCTCCCTTGTCAGTAAACAATATGTCTGAGAAGATTTGCCACAACAGTAATGGACTCTGTTTGTCCCCAGGAAGTGGACTGTCTTACACATCTTCTCTCCTTGCTTCAGAACACTAAGCACAGGCGGCAAGTCTGCACTCAAAGAAAGGAAAACATGCTAGAAGAGATGAAAACTTCCGGCTCAATTTTTCCCATCTGAGCTTCCACCAATCGACCAGTTAAAGGTCATTAAGGCAGATACAAAAGTTCACAGTTTTCTTACATTTCTGAATTACAACGTTGACACACCAGGCTGTCTCTGTGACTGTCACCAACTCATTCAAGATGGAAAAAGATTTAACTGTCCCCCAGCAACCAGAGAACCCCACTGACAATTTATTTTTCTTGAATAGGAACAAAATAGATAAGCATAACAAGTTCTTTCTTGTTATAGTTATAAAAATAATTGCATAAAAAGAAGACATTGGTATTTTAGAGAGCCAATAATGACAAGGTAAACAAGAGCTTTGTGCCTACCCAGGAAACCCATCATCGGATGCATCACCTAATCATTGACTTTACTTCACTGTCAGAGCCAGTCACATGGCCTTTGCAAGTCCTGCTGCCCTTCCCAGCGGTAGCTATTCGGGACCCTTGGTGAGACTGGCCTCCCCCCTGTAAGGAATCTGAGTGTCAATCCTTCCAAATAGTTTTCCTTCCCTCCACACATTCTGGTTTTCATCAAAACAGTTCTGCCCAAATTCATCAACATCTCATTGGCTAGGCTGCCCCAAATAGCTTTGGCTACCTCCAAAGATAAAATCCACCTTCAGGGAAAGAATATTGTCATAACTGACCTATACGCTAAACTGGGCCACCAGACCTGAGGCTAATCTCTCAAAGAAGAGTTCTAAAGAGACTTGGAGCACAAAATAGCACCAGAATAAGGTGAGAACAGTTGCAGCCAGTTGTTTCACTGATAACTCTCCGGTGAGAACATCTGCTGGCTTGCCACCTACACCTCCTGAACCGCTTTCTTCAATAGAGTGGCTGCTGTTTTCCACTTGATGATATATCTCAAGCCCTGCCAGTAAGTTGCACTTCTGTTAAACTTGACCAAAGTCCATCTTTTCTTATTTTTGTTTTTGCTTGCAACCAAAGAACCATAAACTACCACTCCACTTGATTTCACACTTCAGTTTTGTTTTCCCCACCTCTGCAGTATTTTGCAGGGGTCTCTAAAGGTAAGGATCGCATTCTCATGTCCCCTCACTCTGCTTCGGCTGCAATCATGCAGAATACATGCTTTTCCAACAAGTGCCGGACTCATTGCTTGGATACAAAAGATTGATTTGCTCTAGATTAATTAAACTTTCTCCTTATTTTTAAAAACAGGACATAGGTTTCGGAATAAATATATTAAGAAAACAGCCATTTTCAATCTCTCCATTTTTATTGACTACTGTGAAACAATTTCACAAAAACTCTTTTCAAAATCAATCTGTAACCTCAGATCCAAACAGGAGCTCTAATGCACTAAATAACTAGAAAGTAAACCAGGATCCTGGATTTTCTAGGTTGTTTACAAACCAAGAACTTTACCATTGCCAAGACTAGCAAGAATTCCTTCCCTGGCCAACATTCCTGGGTTTCCTTTAAGAGGTGGCACTTTTTAAAAAGCATTTTAAGAAGCATTATATAAGAAAAAAGGTATGAACAAGTTAAGGGGAAGCCACAGAGGAAGCGGGCCAAGTCCCAAAATAAAAGGCAGGAATCGAGAACTAAAAATAACACACAGGGAAGTATGCCACATCTGTAGGGCTCCCTTGCATTCTCCAGAGGCATTGTACCTTTTTTTTTTTTTCTTTCAGGAGCATGCTAATAATTGTTTAGAGATTTAAATAGAACTCTATTATTTGTTCTTTAAAAATAGTCACTTCTTTTGTAGAATTGTGAGAGTTTCCAATGCTATTAATTGAATTTCACTCACTGCTCTTTTTACATTTTTGTGGATGTCTTCAAGATTGCTAAAAAGTCAGTTGCTTTGCTTTAATTTTTTATCTATTCATCATCAGTAGAAATCACAAAATACTTTAAATATTTCAGTCTTGGAGAAATTTATAGAACAATGAATAATGTAAAAAGCAATGAGGTTGGCTTCGACAAATTATCTGTCAGGAAACCAGATATTTGGCAGATAGACTCTTACCACTTTGCACATCAGCCATTATCTGCACTTTACACAGGTGAGTTTGAGGGAAATCAAGGTTGATAACCCACGTGAGGTCAATAACTAGTGAGTGGCACAACGGCTTAATCCTGGCTCCCTCTAACTCAAAAGCTTCAGGGTTCTTGTTCTTCTCTAGTACTTTAAAATGCTCAAAAAATATTTGCTGGCTTGGCTAACTGTGCATAGCTAAATGTGAGCTGCCAGTGAGATATTTGTTGCTTACTTGCTTTATTAGTCTTGCTTAATTTGGAAGACTTGCAATTGCATTTATATTTAGATCATCCACCTCCCACAACTACTATAGGAACAACTCTTCATGGGTCTAAGGTTTACCTTCCACCATTTAACCACTATTAGACTATTATTATGACAATGACTTTTCTTCCTTAAAAGAAATTTCTTATGATAGATCTTAAGAAAAATGCTTATCTAATACCGAGAACTGCCTGTGTTGAGTTTGTCCACAACTTGTGTTTAATAATCACTTCCAAGTTGTTAATTCCTGTTTTCTCTAGACACAACAAAAACAGGAAATATTTACCAACTTCACAGGTGTCAGGAAATACTTTAAAAACCCTGGTGGCCCTAGCCACCTGCGTGAAGCAGATAGCATTTCTGTGCGAAGGTACAGAAGATAAACTGTAATTTGAAGTGTGCGCTTTGTCTGTACTTTCTAAGGATTCCCAAGCTTTGCTTCTGTTGGACCAAAGATTTGTCCAGAAGACAGGTCCAGCACATGGGAATGGGCTGTGCAGCCTATCTGGAGCTTAAGATCTTTTGTAAATATAGACAGAGACTGTCTACATTTGCTGGGTTTGATATTCTGTTTCTCGGACTAACAGAGTGCCCACATAATAGAGTACATACATCTCAACACTGTTTAAATGTAGGATTATGGCTGCTTTTATTTTTTGTCAATACTGGCGACTGAACACGGAGCTTTCACTCTGACCTATAGTTCCAAATCATTTTTATTGTTTATTTGAGATGGTTGCCAAATAACCTAGGCAATGTTCAAACTTCCATTCCTTCTTCCTCAAGGATTATGTTTTTAATAATTATTTAGTTATAAAACACAAATTTGTTTTTCTGGTGTAATTGAAATATCCAGGATGGAGAAGACTGGCTTTTCTAATTGTAAAACCAACTTTAAATTTTTCAGAAAATAGCTAAAAGTATAAGGAATAAAATAAACATCACTGACAATATCTGGACTTACATTCACTTACATATGATGTTTTACAAAATTAAATTATCCCTACGGCTTTGCAACCTTTTTTCATTGAATATTCAGTAGGAGCTCTTCGACAAACTCCACTTACTTAGCTCCATGATTTGTTGCCCAACCCCCCACCACAGGCCTAAATGCAAAGAGTTCACTCAATCATTGGCTGAAACCCATGATTTTACTCATTTATCTCACAGGAATCTCACACTTTCCAGAAAGCACAATAACACTGACATCCATGAAGTATGTAAAGGATCCAGGCAGCAGGCCTCCCGCTGGATGTACCTGGTACTTGCATTACTACCAGACGAGTTAAAAACATTCCAGGTTCCGTTGCACTTGACACTTGTTTGTGCCAATAATTATTGTTGTAATACTGATCTACATAATTAAGTATTATGTAGATCAGTCAGTTAACACTTCAAAATGAGTATCGCTTCCATAAAAGTCAAAGCAAATGTTTTATGAAAACCTGACAAAGGAACTGCTTTTGTAAATAGCAGCTCTCAGTTTAGAGAAAGGGGAATTATAAAGTCTGGAAGCCTATACTCTCATTGTGGTTTAGGCAAGAAAAACAGTGTGTATTCGTTCCATCTAGTAGCCAAATACAGGAACCAACTACAGTGTCTGCTAGTTTTTGGATCTTGAATGTCTCCCAAAGCCCTAAGTGTTAAAAGATTTGGTTTCCAGCTTGATGCTATTGAGAAGCTAACACATTGTTCCTCTGCTTTGGAGTGAGCACGTTCTATTTCAGCTGCTGTTCTTCTACCTCATCATTTTCAATGACTATGCCATATTCCATTCATGGCTTCACTGCCATTTCTCTAACCAACACCATATGAAGGACATTTTCAGATTATTTACAATTTTCCAATACTACAAAACCAATGCAACATTCGTTGTATATGTGTTTTTCATACTTAAAAATTATTCTCTTAAATGCATAAAAGGATTTCTATATGAAAGGATGTATATTTCTTAAGCCTCTATATATGTATATAAACAGGGAATAGGTAAGATTTGTAATATTTTCATTTTTAAAAAGACAAATGGTTCAAGTTGCAAATATGCAGTAAAGTCTTCACCACCATGCACAAGATTTTATCACTAAATTTATTTAGATCTAGTTGTTTCATCTATAAAATGGGTGGTTTCGATTAAAATTATTTAGGTGCTACTTGCCAACTTCAATAGTTCGTATTTCCAAACATTTTTCGGATTGTCTTGAGGGCTGAGAAGTGCATGAATGCATCTACTCTTAAGAGTTATATCTTAAAAATCAATAGAAGTGGAATTTTATAAACCAGATTCATGTAAGCAAGTCAAGATATATCATCACTGCAGGAAGTTTTTATTCTTCTTTCTTACTTATAATGCTGAGCTTAGAAAGATACATCTCTAATCTCAATGGGAAGATTTAGAAAGAAAGAAACACTCTTCTAGGAAACATGTTGCCCCCTTGTTGCTGACTAATCACTCTTTTGTCCTTCCCAGACAATCTCAAAAATGCTCCCTGCAGTGCAGTTTTCATACCACTTGTTGAGGTTCCCACACCAACAGAGCCAACAGGACACTGCTTCTCTGTAGTCACCACAGATCACCTAAGGAAATGTCACTTCCACTGTTTCCCTCAATGGCATTTGACGGACTGACCAGTGTTTCTTTTGGTAAACACATCACTTGATTACTTCCTCTCTGGTTCTTCCATCTCCATGCTCCTCTTATGATCTGCCTCTTACATGTTCCTGCAAAGTCCCGACAGTTTAGCTGGATGTTTCTCAACTCTGGTTGGATCTTGACTGTTAAACTCTGGTTAAGAATCTCCAAAGAAAAGTGTAAATGTACCAGCTGGTTAAAAAATATATATGTAGCATTCATTCTTTCATAAAGCCAACAGTAATTACTTTGAATCACAGATGACCTTTCTTGTAGGCAAATCTAGGTTTCCTAAATTGGTCAAAGTGTGGTCCCTGAACAGCAGTTTGGACATCTCTGGGGAGCTTGTTGAAACCCAACCTTCTTAGGCCCCACCTTGATCTTCTTGAATCAGGAATTTAACAGCTTTTTCAATGGAGAATGATTTCTGATTCTCCCTCACTGATTCTAGTCATTACACTTACACCTTACTTTAAAAGGGTGCACTATGTAAGTAGTGATTCTCAAATGTTAGCTTGCCTCAGAGTCACCAGGAGGTCGTACTAGAGCACACGGCACGTGAAAGCAGCATTCACTGTAATTCTGGTCACATATCTTAAAAGACATGAAAGAGGTCTTCCAGAACTGCATCAGAAAGTGGCAAAAGCAATGGACTAAGTGTGTTCAAAAAAGGGAGGAATACTAGGGGTGTGGTTAATGATGATGCGTCTTTCATCGTAATATAATAAATTTTAAAAATTTAAACATTCATCATATTTTGATCACCCTTGTATGTTTCCACAACTTGCCCACAAGGCCAAGTAAACAGGCCATTCTTGGACATGATGCTCTCTAAGCTCAAGGCTAGACCACTTCTTTCATAGGCACTGAGAACTTTATCTTTGACTACTTTTTAAAAGTATAATCACTTTCAAAAATATTAGAAAATGTATGAACCTAAAATACTACAGTAAAAAACAACTTGATAGTTTTCATTCTGTAGCCTGTAATTTATTTGGGTTTTCCTATGAAAGCTAGAATAGTGTGCAGTAGCTGTTTCATGACAAGGTTTCTATTTTCAAAGAATTTAAAATCCGGCTGGGCATGGTGGTGCACAAATGTAGTCCCAGAATTCTGAAGCTGAAGAAGGCGAATTGCAAATTCAAGCCCAGCTGGGCAATCTGGTATGACCCTGTCTTAAAATAAAAAAACAAGAGGACTAAGGATTTAGCTCAGTGCCAAAGCCCTGAGTTCAATCTCCAGTAACCACCTCCCCGCACCAAAAAAAAAAAAAAAAAAAAAAGATATAAAATCTAGGAAGCGAAGACAAACAAAAGAGTTAACATGTACCAACCTAGAAACTATCACTTCGAGCATTAGCTCTACAACCAGCTTGCAACCCAGAGTAGTATTTATTTTCTGTTGTTGTTGTAAAAACAATAATATTTTTAAAAGAACAGTGGTTAGTAAAAACAGAGGTAAAATTCTATAACTATCTAGGGATCTGACTGAGCCCGCTCAGTCAGTCAACGAGAACGCGAGAGGGGGAGTGCGGACTGAAGAAAACTGAACTCTCGCAAGGGACGCTGCAAAAGACGCTTTATTATCTACAGCCTTCCTTTTTATACCTTCCTTGCCTTCCCACTAGTTAACAGTCACGTGTTTCCACACCTGATCCAAACTTCAAATGGTCAAAACAACATGTGACTTAAATTTAGTAAACAAGCAACACCTGGAATTTCAAACGGTCAAAGCAACACGTGCAAACGGTCAGAACAACATGTGACTTAAATTGAGTAAACAAGCAACACCTGGAATTTCACACTGTTCAAACGGTAAAGGAACTTGGCCGAGGTCAGCAATGCTGAGGCTCTCGGGCCCTGAGGGCCCCAACAGGGATCAATTATTCTGGAAGAGCACAAAAATTAATAGACAAAAGATATGAGGCAACAAATAAATTAATATCCTGGCCAATAGTGTTAATAGAAAAAGCTCATCTGTAACACAAACTTTAGTTGAAATGCTCATTTTTATGTACATTGAAGAGTTCTTATTCACTAGGTGTATACTATTTAATAATTTAAAGAAACCAGTCAACATTGAACAGTTGTGTCTTTATTTATTGAACAATAATAAACTTGTCTTTTCAAATCAAAACCTAGCAGCTTATTCTACTTAACATTTAAAGGCCTTCTCATACACACATGTTCACAACTCTGTTGGTGACCTTTGAGAATAAAATATAGCTAAATACTGAAATAATTCTTAAATAAGTTCTTCACTCCAAATAAAATATTTCTACAAATATTTCCTAACAGTATCCAGTACAACAGTTCTTTTTGTGCTAAGATTATCCCAAGTGTACTCCTAATTCCACTTATCAATCAAGTTTGAAACAATAACAAAAAAACTATAAAAACAAACCATATTTTAAAGTTGGCATGTTTCCTATAGAAAACTGACTCTTTTCCAAACTTCTTTAAAAACTATGCTTTACTTTAAATTTAAAATTCATGTAAGTCATGGCATTTTTAAGTAAATTCTCTCTGTTGCTCATTTTTTGACATTTACAAATCCACAGTGACTAAATTTTTCTTGATTTTTGCTTAAGTTTCTTATGGTTAATACTACTATAATTATTATTCATAAATATACCATGCCTCAGATGTTTGAAAACCTTAGAGTTACTTTATTTTAAACAAATATTAGTTTCATTTTCTTAAGAGGATGATAAATATGGATATGGACTTACACTAACACATTTTGTTTATAAAAAATATGTAAATATTTACCTTCAACCCTTCCCATTCCTCAGTAGGCAAATAACTTTTTAGCTCTATCTCAGAGATGGTATTCTTGAGACCACTTGTGGACATATATGTCTGCCATCTGCCTCAGCCCTTTCCTTCAGACAGGGGATCTGAGAGCTATGCTAGCAGCCCTTCAAAATCGACTTCAATTCAAGGCTGCTGTTCAAACTCCCACAAACGTCAAACATTTCATTTCCTTCAGGAATACTCTGGGGGTTTTGTTTGTTTTGTTTTATTACTTTGTCCAAAGTAAACAATAACAATAATAACAAGAATTAAATTCTATTGAATCAACAATGAGGAAGGGCTAGATATTTAATCCCTGGCCCTCGACCCCACCCCTACTTTTCTCTTGCTCCCAACTCTTCCCTTGTCCAGCATTCCACCTTAATGTATATCCATAACAAAGAGAAACCCCTGGCTTCACTGGGGTCTCAGCTTTGATTGTTTTCTCTTTGATCTTACTGATGTCAAATTACCTAAATTGTATTTGCAGTTCTTCAGTGTTACTATACATACATATTTAACAAAGTTTATATGCATTTGAATGTTTAACATTATATGTAAAAGTGTTGGATCATATTCATTTTATGGATTGTAAGTAGCCTTATGGGGTTTTTTTTTCCCCCTTTGGATCCACCCAAATCCCACTGGATCTCCAAAAACTGCACATCCACATGCTGTAATCTAGACAGTTCTTAAAACGTTGGCCAGGTGTTGAATAATCAGACTGAGCCTTCCCTCTGAGGCCCACCCAGGATCAGCGTGGATTTAGCCATTTCATGACAGGGGACTGGGCAGCGTTTGGTTTGACACTTTCTTCTCCCACAGCATTGCCATCCCCAGATGCCATGTCATGTTCTGCAATGGGAAAGACACAAGTCATGTCCAAAAGTCTATAACTCAAAGATCCAGCCTTGTTTAATTTTATTCTTGTTTTCAGTGGAACTTAAAATCCTGAATAGACTTAAGATTCTATGCTTCCTTTGCTGAAATACTGTCTCAACGGTGAAACAAAACTCTCTTGTATCATCTCTGTATGTGCTTATCATTACCAGACATTATATTACACATGCAATGTTTTCCTGTATTATCTCATTCTACTACTAGAATTTCAGCTCCGTAAAGGTGGGGACCTTCTTTAACACATGGTTATATACCACAGTGACTGGAACATAGTAGGAACTTGTGCAACACAAGACCCTATAAGAACAGATCTCCAAGTAAGATTTTTATAACAACTGGTATAGATGAAGGATTCACTATTTGGTGTGATCCCAAAAGGCAGAGCAAAAGATAGAACTGCTATAAAGATAGTTCTTATTCTAAGTATAAGAAAATTTTGGAATGTTAAGAATTTCTAAGGTGTAATTTTCTGACTTCTGCACTGCATCTCCTGAAGTGGAATGCTGTAAGATTAGAGCATTCTGGCAAGCAACTGTAGAAATTCAAGAAATGTTCCATATCTTACTCTCCCCTCACTCTACTAACAAAAAGTTACTTACGTATTTCCAGTCTTGGGAGCACTGACTACCAACTGAATAAATAAATAAATAACTGGACTGTTGCAGTCAATAGCAGGTGGAAAAATTAAAGAAAGAAACCTTATGCAATTAGGAACCCTATGCTGGTGAACACGGGGCCACGTAATCTGCATCCAAAAAGGTCTGTGCGTAAGTAATACAGAGCCTGTGGTGCCAAGCCTCTTCCCACAGTGTAAACTTTAGCACACAAACCTGGGAAGTGTCATGTAGACTGAGCATATCAGAGCAGGGGGCTCTTGGACAGCCTCTCCACAATGTATTTAGGATGTGCTGTCCTTCAGCCTAAACATAATTGACATTTACCAAGACTACACTAGCATTCATCTTTTAAATATCCTGGGTCATAAAAGGGAGAAAATTGACTGCTATTTTTCATAGAATTTTTTTTTTTGAGATAGGGCCTACTGCTGTAGTCCAGGCTGGTCCTGAACTCACTATGAAGCCCAGGCTGGCCTAGAACTCCTTGCAGCCCTCCTGCCTCAGCCTCCTCAGTGCTGTGATAATAGGCAGATGCTGCTATGGCCAGCTTTTCATAGATCTTTAATTAAAATATCAATACCTAATTTTGGGATAGAAATAACTTTGCACAACCTAATGTAATGTCCACACAGAAACATAGTAACTACTATGTTTATACTGTTAATGTGTAGTAGCCAAGAATGTATACATAACCTGCAAGGAAACTGGGGAGCATGATAGGCTTGAGGGAGAGAGACCACACAATAGTCTTCAGAGAAGAGACCAAAAGGCACACTGCTGTTGTGCAGCCTGAAGGGCACAGGCCAGGCCTTAGGAGTCCCTGTCCTTGAGAACTGACTATTCCCTAACGGTATTCCAAAGGAGTTTATGTGGGTTTCCCTGACATTCCAACCCAAATACCAAAAGGATTCATGAGAGATTCAAGTGCCTCTTAGAAAAGGGGTGGGTGCAAACTTCAATGAGTGAAGAGGGAGGCAAAAAATGCTCCTTCAAAGGTGGCTTTGATTTTTAAGAAAACAAAACAAGACACAAGAAGGTGTAAATGTCCATGGCAGCTGGTGTACTGACCCCATAGCTCTCAAATCTTCACAATTGATACAAGCAACCTAGTCATTCAAAATTTTCTAGGTCTCAGAAAGCAGATCAATGGTTTTCAGGAGGTACTGTGATGTGAAGAAGACAGGTAACTGCATGATGGGTACTGAGATTTTAATTAGGGCCAATGAAAATGTTTCAGAAGCTAGGTAAAGGCGATGGTTACACTACCTTGGGGATGTACTGGTGCGTCTGAACTGTTTGTCTTAACATGGTTAAATTTTATGTGAACTTTAACTCTAAAAGAACTCTGGTCTTGCTTACAAAGGGCTACATGAACAAAGAAAAAGTATTTAAATTACTTATAAAATCTCTCAATTTCCAACTCAAATACCACAAAGATATTCATCTAACAGGGTAAAAGCTGGTTTTCATTTAAATTACTGTTTATGAACATGGTCATACTTAAAACTAATCATTCACTTAAAAGCACTGTCTTTCTCCTTTTATTTTAATCTGTTCAGGTTGCACCCAAGTCTAAAAAAAAGAGCCAGGCCTGGGGGCGCAGGTCTGTAATCCCAGCACTGTGGAAGGCTGAGACAGGAGGATCACAATTGTAAGCCCAGCCTGGGCAACTTAACAATTTACCAAGTCTCAAAAAAAGAAAACACACATAAAAAGAGCTGGGTGTGTATCCTAGAGTAAAAGCCCTTGCCAGATAGTACAAATTTTTAAGTGAAAAGGGCCAAAAACAAAAATTCACTGAATGGTCTCAGGTTGCTATTTATGTCTGAGGAGGGAAAGATACGTTATCTGTTGATATTAGCAGTTGCTATGACTAAATGTTAAATTTATCATCAGGATTGCAGTTTAGTTGGTTTTTTAAAAATGTTATATGATAATTACATACACTTGGGGTAGAACATGATATTTTGATATGTGTGTCTCTTATAGAATGATTAAATAAAATAATTAAAATATCCAGCACCACACATACTTACCATTTTGGGGTGATGAAATATTAAAAATCTATTATTTTAGCAATCTGAAATATATAATTATACTAATTATAGTCACCATTGTACATGATAGAAGAATTAGCTCTAGTGATACATGTGATTTTCTATGTTTATATATTTTTATACATGCCATCTTAAATGAGATGCTTTTAATTTCATAGAGCTCAACCAGCCTGGATATTTATCAACGAAATAAACAAACATGTGCATTGTACCATCTTATGTGTTGTGTGTGCCTCACAACCTGTTTAAGAGATGCACACAGACCACCAGGCAGAGTGTGACCAGAATTACAATCTCATTTATTTCTCAGACTCCAAACACAGATACTGTTTTGTATCGTCTCCAAAACCAATAAAAGCTCATGCTTGAAATTATTTCATTTAAGCACTTCCATATGTAGGGTTCTTTTTTCCTGTGTGCACTCTATTTTTTATCTTGACTCTTAAATCTTATCCAATAAATTCTCCACAATACTTCTATGTGAAGTTGGGAGAGGTGTAGTTTTGTCTACCAGATGCATAAAACAGATCACTAAAGAATTTAAAGAACTTTGTATGTCTCAATTGTTTTTCATAACAGAATTTTTTCAGTTATCAATCTTATATGTTCTTCTTCATATAAACTGGGTAAACTTTATGTGAAATTATAACATATAATCCTTAAAATTATTAATGAGATCTTTTTAGAAAGTAACATAGCAACTAAACCTAGCATACATTTACCTTTTCCCTGAGTAAAATAAAGGAACAAGAGCATTAAAATCAGTTTCTATCACTAGTGTTTTTGTTTAGACTACGGTTGCAATGGGATAGTGCAGTCACTTCTTACCTGTGTGAGAAACAAACTTCCTGCTGGAAGACTTGGGCACTGAGTATTGGAAGAAGGGAAATTTCAGACATTTGCCCGTCACCCTGTCACATATGCCCGACTGGCAGCTGCAGGTCTCTTTGCATTCCATCCCGAAGGTGCCATAGGGGCAGTCTGAGGGCAGAGGAAGAGTTTAGAGAAGGAAGTGCCTGTTATGCATAACCCTCATCCGACAGCCTTAGAGTTTGGCTCAAGCTCATGTGCAACTGTACAATGAAACACAGTTCTTAGAAACTCAGTTTAAAAGTTGAATCTTGAATTCATAAACACGGATTCACATATTAGACCTGATAATGGATTCCTCAGGCTCTGCGTCATAATGTAAAATTTAGCTAAAAACAGACACACAAAACTAATCTTCTTGAACCAGTCTTAATTCTGTCTATTTTCCACTTAGATGCTGATAGATCCTCACAGCCTACCTCTGCAAAAGCCCAGGGAGGATGGGAAATGGAACAGATGTATGCATCAGCTCCTCAAAGAGTTTAAAAGATGTGATGCTTTGAATCCACTATATCCACACACAATTTATTATTTTAAATGTACAGCAGAAGACTTCAAAGTACCAGGGCTCTTAGCTGTCATCTCAATTCACCCTGAGGTAATCATTCCTGAATCTGCTCCAGCTCTTATGAAGTTCCTTATCTGTCAGAACAGCACTATGACTACCTAACTCCTCCAGTTAAAAGGGTTCATTTGCAAAACTCTGCAAAACTAAGATGTAAGATGACAATGAACATGAAGGCTCAGAGTTCATACACCCTGAGAATTTGAATACCTACCAAGAACTGGAAGTTTTTAGAGATTCTGTGGGGTTTTTGAACATGCATGATACATATGTTCAGTAACATGTTAGCATACAACTTGGACTTGGGAACTGGTGTCCATGTCTACCTGTTTGACCACTTTTTCCCTCCCTCTTGCCCTTGCTCTCTCTTGCCCTCCGTCCCACACTCAGTGCCTCTTCCCTTTCCCAGCTTGCTACCCTCTCTCATGTTCTTAGGGCCATCTCGTAGGAGAGACACCTTTCGACCCCCATTCTTTTGCTCCATTTCACAGCTTCAGTGTTTTTATACTTAGACGAAAACCCCCTACACTGAAATAAGGAGGACAAAGTCATTAATTAAAAGATACGATTTGTATGAAACACACAACATCTCAACATTTTACCCAGTCTTTATAAGCCAGCAGAAGAGATGAGAATATTTATTCTCTTGGCATGAAAAGGAATATATGTATAATTTTACAATCACACATGGGTAAAGAAACAAGTTGTGAGGTATCTGAGTGTTTTTTTTTTTTTTTGCAACTCAGTACTTCAGAGTGATCAAGATGAATTGTAATAAGAAGTATTTTTAAGAGATTTAGGATTGTCCTCTGGGCAATCCTTCAGATTATAGAAGACCCTGGTATTATACACCATCCTTTGTGCTGGCAAGAAAAGTCCTTTGAAAAGCCCCGAGAAAGCCCTTAGCAGAAGAGCACAAGAGCACACAAGATTGGAGTTTGACTGTGTGTAGTGGCTAAAAAGTTAGTCAAATGTCCTTGTATATCTATCCTCTGATGTATCACACAGCGTGGGACATACAGTTAGTGTTCAGTAAGTATGTGTTGGCTGGCTGATTGTTATGTGGGAAACACGATGATAAATATCTGAACATTTAGAAAGCATCTGGGTGTGCAGTTCAGTGTTCATGTGGCTGTTCTACAAAAAAATATAACTGAGGGAGAAAATTTGTCTAGAGCAAATGTAATGTCTTTACCTAGAGTTGTTGGTCTCCTATGGTCTCATTATTTCTATCAAAGAGAAAAAAATGTTCGAAACTAAATTTATCAGCAACCTGAAGGATGCCAACAATCCAAAGTTTATTTTAAAATATATTTCACTAACATCTACCTCATTCAGTAGAATACTAGAGTGCCAAAAGTTCCAGATGCCTCACAGCTTGGTTCTTCTCACCCCAAAGTAATTGTACATTTCAATCACATTTCCAAAGGGATTTTATGCCAAGAGGAAAAAGCAATCTATTACACATACTTGCTATAAGTATGATTGTGTTAACCCATTCCTCTCTAACTCGCTTACATGAGAAACTATTTCCTCAGTTGGTAAGCCCTGTGATTTACAGAAAATATAGATCTGACACAGTTGAAAAAAAGTCTATGTGTTCAGAAAAGAAAACGTTTCCTCAATGTCCCATTTCTTATCGGTTAAAGAGCAAAAATAATCTAAGCAAAGAAATTCTTCTAAGAATTGAGAATGTATTTTCTAACTTTTCATAAATTTTTAGATTAAAAGCTGGCTAATTTATAAGCTATATTCTAAAAAGAAAGACAATTTATGAGACTAGCTCAATATTAGATGGAGTCATTCATAAAAGAGCATAATGTATTAGATACATAAAATATACTATTTAGAAATTTTCTGACATTTTGTAATTTTACAGCTTTTTTTTCCCTCTTACGTAATTACTGGAGTTCCAGCATGCTTGTACCTTCACAGAAGGTCCTAAGAATGAGACTGTGAGGTACCTATACATTGAATATTTTGATTCTAAACATTTTTATATGGTAAACAATTCAAATTACAGTCACTTAATTCTAAATCAATCCTTAAGCAAATGCTTTACTGTGCCATTCGACTATAATAGCATTCAAAGACAAGGGCCAGAGGAAGAGAAGGTCTCTTACAATTTCAATACGACGAAGTTTTTCTGTAAGTCTATAAAACAGCCAAACTTATTTTTCGCAAGTTTCCAAATTTTATATTTCTCTCGTATTATTTTTTGCTTATCTCACACCATTTATTTTTCTACGTCATCAAAACCTTTACACAGTGGAATGGGGTTGGTTTTATACCTGAGGGGACCCTTTGTGAGAATATGAGTTATTTTGTTAGCTGACTTAAGCCCACTGTATTCCTTTAAGTGCATTAGGGTTCATGGGCCTTAAGGGGCCCGGCTCTGAGGTCCTTTTAAGATCAAGAAGCACTAAACCTGGGGGCTACAAACCACTCTGCGAGGCTACCCAGCAAGCCCTCTGTAATCACACTGCCTTGCAGGGGAGAGAGCACCTAAACTACTCCGAACAGATTGCCTGTCCGATTTCTAACGTTTTCCAGAGAAGGAGGCAGCACACTGTCTTCCACGGCACCGTGCTCCCTTCAGTCTCCCAGGGATAATACCTGAGCGCTGCGTTTCCCTCTGCGCCTTCCCGCGCGCTGTTCTCAGTGGCGCTTGGCAGAGTCACCTTCCTCTCCACCTACCACAACAGCTGCGTGCGACCTACCTGCGCGTTCCCTCTTAGTCCAGAGGAGCCAAGCCACCTCACCCCCCACGCGGCTGAACGCCCTCAGGGAGCCCTGGGTGGGGAGGGGTTGCAAGGGGCCACCCTTTACCTTTGCAGATACCAAACTCGTCACCAAAATCATCCTCCTCACTGTAAAACTGACACCTCAGCCCTGGGCCACACTTCACGCCATCCATGCCCGAGACGGTGCGGTAGCAGGTTTCCCCCGGCCCCGCAGCGCACACCTGGCAGCAGCCACAGTCATCCAGCACTGTCCTTTTGCAGCGCAGGCTGCTTCTGCACTCAGTCTCGTCACAGTGTTCTGGGCAGTCCACCGCGTACTTGGTGCTCCAGGCCACCGCCAGGTGCGCCGGTACGAGGAGCGTGGTCAGCAGCCAGAGGCTCTTCATGCTTCCCAGCTGGCGCCGGCACAGCCCCCGGGGTCGTGGTCCTCGCGGGTGGGAGGCAGCCGTCCAAAGTGGTCGCTGAGCCTCTGCCTACACGTTCATGCGTTTTATACCCCGGGTTGCCCGCATGCCTCCCGTCATCAATTTCCTCAAGCCGGCGGCAGCGCTGTCCTCCTGCCAGCCTCTCTTGTTTTAGTTTATGAAATCCAGGATGAAGGCTGGATTAACACACTGCTGCCATCCAGGAATTGAAAAGCCCAAGCTGATGTCATCTGTTATGTTTAGACGGTTGTTTTGCATGAGGGCTAAAACACTCACTCACATCCGTCTCTCGAGGGCTCAAGGACGTCTGTGAAGGGGGAATAAAGAAGGTCCTCGGCTCCCTGGCAGGATGGGAATTGTTCTGCCACTGGCACATCACTTGGGGTGTAGCTGTGTCTCACAGCCTCGGTAGCCAGGAGGAAAATGCTATCGACGTGAATCATCAAGACTGGACACTTCTCTGAATATTAATAACAATTATAAGTATGTGGTATTACCCCCCAATAGATAGCTATGAGGTCATTTGGAAGAAGAGAAGGGTTATCTTGTGCCTTTGCAATCCTTAGAAGAAAGAAAATATTTTGATAGGGATATTTGGAAGCCATTCCCTTCCTCTAACCCTTGTCTTTGAATGTTATTCCTAAAGCAACTCATGCCTCACACTTGGATGTAGCTGTGCTACTAGTAAGATGTGTATCTGCAACTGACAATTTCCTTTAAGATCAATGTGAAAAACCACAAAAGAGGTAAGATCCCACTGGCAATGTTTCTGGGTTACTCAATTCTGGAAGAAAAAAAAAAAAAAACTTATCCGCTGGACTTCTCCTGACCCAAAACTCCCTGGGGAGAAGACACATCCATCACTGAGCCTTCCTGTCCAATGATTGAGCCTGTTCAGAGCCCTTCCCACACCCCTGACATCTATCAGAGGCCTTGCTAAAAACTGCCAAACAAGGCAGCCAGCCCAGGGAAACAAAGGAGCCAGAAGCGAAATAGGAACACAGCCCCAGAGAGGCAAGTCACAGGGGAGAGAACATATTGCCCATCAGGAAACAAGGCCTTCAGGTTATGGAGGATAACAGGGCATAGATCCCACTGGGGAGAACAGATTAACCCTCTTAACACATTGACTGCTTCGGGTCATTATTATTATTATTATTATTATGAGAGGAAAATGAAAGTGAAGACAGGGGACTTCTTACACCAGCCACATGCTGGATTCTAAGCACCCCACACATACACTTCACTTGTCAAAATAGAAATAAGCCTGCTGCTGTTTGTTAAATAAACAACCCAGATAATTCTTGGTTGGCCACAAATTACCTATCGGAAATCCACAGGATTCAGTTTTCTCAGTTGAGAATTGATGGTGGTAGGCTAGTTGACTTCTGAAGTCCTAATTCTCTCTGGAAAATGAGACACAGAGGCCACTGGATCTTACTTAGTTACTGGCCTTTGCAAGTACAATTTTAGGGGAGATGGAAGGACCAGAAACTAGAGTGCTGGGAATTAGGGAAGTGAGATATGAAGGCAAGGATGTTAACTTGCAAATTTCTCAAAATTTCCATGGCAATCAGTTTGAAATCCTTTTTGCATGAAACTTCTCCTGGGGAGACATTCACAAATGTCTTACTCACCCCCAGAGAGGGCATAGCTCAAAGTAACAATTACATCAAAGTCCAACTTGGAGAACCCATGAACTTATGGGGTTACTTACAGGAGTATGGGTGAGGGGTTGCATGCAGCAGTGTGGATGACTCAAAGGCTTCACCAGAAAACCCATGCCAGCAGAGGTGACCACTCATAGAAGCTGCATTCTCTGGCGCTCTCTGCATGACCTTCTTGCTAGTCTACGAGTCTCTTTGGAGCTCAGGGTCTCCTTAGCACCCACTGCATGACCTGCAGACATCTCTGCTGGCTGAAGTCTCTTTGTCAGCAAATACTTACTGCTTTTAATCCCTTTGGAAGGTACCTTATGACTCTGGTAAGTTTTACCTGTGAGTTGTTTACTTTCTGTCACTAGTTTCCCTCCTCCTTCTAGAATACTTCAATTCAAAAGAACTTGCTACACAACACTCCAGCGCTTCCTTCTCTTACTGGGGATGGAGCCAGCTGGATCTCCATGTATGGCTAAGCATTTGCACTATGCCACAGTAAGTCGTTCAATCTCAGGAGCTTGATTGGTTGTGAGTCTCAGCAGATCACCTCCCAGACTGATGAGGCTGATAGCAACAGTCACCTGTTGATACAAACACAAATGTTTAGGAAACAATTTGACAGGTATACACAGACAACTCCAGCAAGGTGGGGTATGAAAATTTACCAATACTCTAGGAGACCAAGAATATCTGTAGTTGTTTTACATTTACAGGTACAGACTGGTATAGGATTATTTTTTCAGTAATCTTGTCAGGTATCATACATGTCTTACTTGACTATGATACTCCCAAGAATTCTGCTGCTGTGTGTTGTTCTTGTACCTTGTGGGTGTTACTCTTCCGTCCTTGTTCCTTTAAATGAGCTTGTTCTGAGTGCTTTTCCAAACTTGTAAAACATAAAGGGGTCAACATTACATCTATTGTCTATCAAGTGAAATATTATATGGAGGAAGGACACAGTAAAAAAGCAAGATCCACTATCCCAGAACAAATAGTGGGGCCATGAAGGTAACCTTAGGGATGTAACCTGAAGGTCCATTGTCATCCAGTCCAAGTGACTGAAAAGTGGTCTTGGAATACAGCAGCTGAGAGAACACTTAAAAATGCATTAGCAAGGCCTAACACAGTATGGAAAGGTCCAATCTCTTGCATCAGTTGTTTGTTTAAAAGAGAGCTGTTGGGTACCCCAGCATGAAATGGAGGTTCTACCTTATTTAGTTCCCTATCATCCAGTCATTCTTCATGAGCATCTGGCTTCTTTACTGGCCAAACCAAGTTATGAAAGGACTTTGGGCTGGACAAATAGTCTCTACCCTATCTAACTTCTTTATTTTTTCTCTAAGTTCATCATAGCTACCAGGAAGCCTATACTGTTTGACATTTACCATCCTACTTGGGGTAGACAAATTTATAGGCTCTCATTATGTTCAACTACAAATAATTGTCTTTAAAGTTCACACTGTTGGTAAAAAATCTCCAGTGGTAGTATGCAGGGTATACACCCTCCCCCCAAGAATATTCTCCTAGAGGGGAGAAGTGTATGAAGTATGGGAGGGGTGTGAGGGATAGTCACCTACACTTAGGACAAGCTCAGGTCTATATCTCCATGTCCATCCACTGCTATCCATTGCCCTGGAAACTTTTGGGAGTTACCATGAATTAAAGTATACTAGGCTCCAAGACCCATCAAAGCCTAAGTATTCTATGCATGTGTAGGGGATATATAAATCTGCAATTTGACATGAAGACCCTCATGGAGCCTCATACAAGGCCCTCCTTGCAGGTGACCTTGGCCACCCCATCAGAGGTGTAGACATGAACACTCCCTTCTGAACACCCCTCTTTCCTCAGGGGTCACAGTGGGAACCACCCCAACTACCCTGTCTTCCACCTTTTCTTCCAACTCTTTAGTAAACTGCTGGTCTGGCTTTAGAGCCATCTAAAGACTTGCAAGCACAGCATTTGGCTTTTCATCAGAAGTTTCCCTAGAAACTCCAGCTCAACATAAGTCTTGCCACATTTGCTTTTGAGTAACCTGGACAGGACCCATCATCTGCTTTCTCTCCTCTCTCCTGAGTGCTTTAGCATCCCACAGATCTGATCTGTGTGCCAATCTAAATCATCTAGATCTGCCATTGCCTCTCCTACCTCATAAAGGTCAGGCTCCACTATGCAGCTCAACAAAGTCATTAAAGCTCCATTTGAGTTCCGCGGTCCCTAAGGAAACAGCTTTTTTAACTCTCCTGTGAATATAGTGCTGTCAGTCCTTGTAATCTGGCCATCAAACAATCATGCCTCATTCATGCCTAATTCCCACAGCAATACCTATCCTTCCTCTATTGCCTTCCAATTCCTGATATTTATGGGGGATCTCAGCTGGTAATAACCAGATGTGTCAATGATGGCTCATAGGAGCCAGTTAGTCAGAGACTGACTCCCCCTGTATTGCCTCAAATTGTGCACCTTTTGTCTCAAGGAAGAATGAGCAGTTACATTTCTCTGTTTCTCTGCTCCATACTCAGACTGATCCTATGTGCCCCATGTCCCCACAGCCTCATAAACCAGGCTGTGAGAGGCTCTTTCATTGCTTATTTAAAATTATTTCCTAATTCAACCAGTTCAGATACCGAGTGTTCCAGACTATCATAGTTTTTATATTTGGCCACTTATAAGGGCCCCCATTTGCATGTTTAGTCATGGATTTCCCTCTCTTCTCTATTAAAGACTGATTTTTTTTTTCACTTACACCATATTCTCTCCTCTCCTCACTGCCCAAGTCTTTCCACAGGTTTCAGCTTTTTGGGCCCTGAGAAGAGCTTTTATGCTCACATCTGACTAATATTCTCTTTCCTTTACATCTTGCTGATGGCAAGAAATAGAAAGCCAACACTTGCCTCTCATTCTCCTTTTTCTCTATTTTCCCAACCAGCAGAACTAAACAGAAGGACAATGTACATTGAAGGCACCAAATCTGTAATAGTAACCCAAACGCAGTACACAGAAGGGTACCGAAAATGCCTTCAGCTGAGTTCATCAGTGCATTGTGTCTAGTAAGTCATTTGAAGAGAATCACCAATTCCTTCCAACACTCAACTGAAACCACTTATCTCAGCATAATTTTATAGGATTTTTATCTGATTATATTTCTATCTTCCCCAGCCTTGAGCTTAGAACAACCAATGACATTGTAAAGAAATTAACAATGATCACAAAAGGGTTAGGATATAGGAGCATTAGTAACCAAGGAGTCAACTTTAGTCTGCAAAAAGAAAGGAAGAAAAAAAGAAATTCAGACAGACAGACCCTAAGGTAAAGAAACCATTGATATCAGGTACTCATGGTCCACCCTGGTCGACTGGCTTTGTGCTGGGGGATATTTCATCTCCCACCTCCATCAACCAATGCATCAGTTGTTAAGTGACAGAGAAAATTCAAGTTTTCACTAGTGAAAAGGAGTAAGTTAAAGATAGGGGCAAAAGTTAAACATATAGGTCAAAATAAGTCATCTCTGGATGTCAAGGATATAGCAAGTGGTCTTCTGAAACAGGGCAGGGAAATAGCTGTTCAATTCACTGTGCACTGTGCATTTAAAATGTTGTGATTTTCCCCCTAAATTTGTATAGACAGAATATATTGTACAGTAGGTACAGAAAGAGTTACATCTTCAAAAGAAAAAAATGGGTAGTGCCCTGAAGCCATCTACCCAGATATGGACAGGCTAATATCTGTCTTCAGGCTAAAAGGCAGGCAGTGCCATTAAAGCATCTGATTTTAAGTTCGGATAGTGAGGTTTGTCCTTCAGCCAAAGGAAGGCAGCACCATGAAGACATCCGCACTGAGAGCAAGTTTGGATACATTTCTATGCACACAAGAGTTAGTTCTGAGGTTCAGAGAACTAGTGTGATTAAGATGCTCGACAACATTTTCACTTAGAAGCTGCTTTGGATTTCCAAAATGTGTCCTTGTCCTTTCTAGAAGCACAGTGTTCCCTGGGGGGCTTTAATCGTGTAAGGAACTAAGGAAAGGAAGTTAGTTTGAAATCAGGTCCCAGCCTAAGATGGGAATGTCTCTGAAGAGCTTTTCTCTTTCTGACATTGTTTGGAAGGAGGCTAGGCTGTATTCCTGGTTCTGGAAATAGAGGCCTTGCCTGTATCTCTGGGTAGGTCAATTCAGAATGTCCACTGTGTATAAATTGTCACTGCTCTATAGAACAGCTTTCAATCTGAGAACTGACAAATGATTAAGATATACATGTATATTTGTTCCTATACATAAGCATGCTTTTCTGAATTATCCCTGTAATTCCGCAGACCTGCTAATGTCTAACTACCTGCCTTTCAAACACTATTATTAAGGTTAATCTCTGAAGACTTGCTTCATTCTTTGAAAGTACACATCGTTTGGAGCAAAAATTTTTCCTAAACAAAAATCTTCACCATTCTTTACTTCTACCCATTTTTATTAGTATATATTTGTGATACACAGTGGTTACATTAAACTTGGGAATTTTATGCACAAACATAATGCAGTAATTTCATGGTCCTTCTCCTCCCCCTTTCTTACCTTCCCACCCTCTCCGTCATTCCCGCTGTTTGATTCTACTACATATTTATATGCTGGATTTCTCATATTAGAGAAACTGTGTGATCTTTAGTCCATCATTCTCTAAGCTGCAATATTTAATAGGCTATTTTCAAGACTATGGGAAATTTTCGAAACTATACCTGCTTAGAAGAGCCAAGGGAAGCACACCTGTTTTCATTAGGCTTTTTGCCTGGATATAGACTCTGGTCTGTCCTAATGAGAAAATCAACAGTGTAGGCAGATGGGGCACCATCTTAGCTTATAGCTAAGGGCCCTACAAAACCATGCGAGCAAAGCCCATGAGGATGTGAGAGAAGATAAAGACAGGCCTCCGCAGACTGCTACCAAACCCAACCCATCCCAGGCACCCTCAGAGAGTTTTGCCATCATATCTAGATCTCCAACTCCAGTCGAGTCTGAGGAAGCAGTCATGGAATCACACTGATTTTTAACCCCAATCAAATCCAGAAACTTCAACTTTGGGTTTGCACTGCTAATTTTTCAGAGCCAGTTGTCAAGACTTGGAAACAAGTGGGGCACTCTGTCATCTGCTTTTCTCCTCTTTGATCCAGCAGCTCAGATATGAAGAGTAAAAACAAAGTTCTCCAACAGCTGGCTCTTTTCAAATTAAGGTTTTTGATGATGACTCCTGCCACACAATGTCTCTCTACCTATAGACATACATCCAGAAACAACATGTGCTGCCCTAATACCAAAAAAAGGAAACAATGTCAAGAACAGCAGCTCTGAACTTAGAACTAGGGATGAGCTAGAGTCCCGGTTCTACCATTAATCCCTGTAAAACAGCAACCAGCATTCCTGGTTAACATGAAGTCACTTTCCTTCATTTACATATGAGAAATGCTTTCCTTTCCACCAAAGAAATGTGAAGGTGAAGAAAAATATAGGTGGAAATACATTGCTTAACTTAGAAATACCATACAAATGTAAAACAGTATTACTCGTTCTATTATAAAGGACAAGTTATATCATGAAAAACAAGAGCCAGCGGTTTTCTATCTTGGGTCTCATTCACTCCTCTATTCCTCTCGCTTCCTGAACAATTAGCTAGTTTTTCACTCAATTCACAGAAAATCATGATGACCAAATTCCAACAGTCTTCCTTAGGAGGATCTCACCACCCTCCTAGTAGCTTGCATCACCCGATCCTAGGGTGGGGTAACCATACAGGTCACTGAATTTCTCTTTGAGACTAAAAGAATTTTTTAAAGGAAATGTCAGGTTCCCAAGTGACTAAAGTATTAATTTAAGCACTGGAAGTCAGTTAAACACGAGAACTATCTGACACAGGATAATGCCGACTTAATGAGTTGTATTAGAATTTACTGTTAAGATACTTGAAATTTTTACTAGGAATTTGGAAACACTGGGATTTCTGATTAATACAAGACTCACAGGAAATGATTCCTCTGCTTTGAGTAATGTGGTGCTTCCTTTGCCTAACCTTCAAATGACCTCTTTTATAATGCAATACTGATTGGACCACCCTCACTGGACTCATCAGTTTGTCTAGAATCGAGAGCATCAGCCCTTTATATAACATGTAGGCTGAATAAATGATTGAATGTTATTTTTTAAAAAGTCTGATTTAACCATTTTAAAAAAAGAAATGACAAACATAACATGTAAGCCCGTTACTTAGGGCTTTTTAAGGTATTGGTAATTTCAAACTTTCTGTTTAGTCTGATGTTTCTTGACTCTTGAGATGCTCATAATGAAGAGCCACGTTGTGACTTTCTTTTAGCTTCTAGGAATTTCACAAAGTCTCCAGGCCTAGTTCCGGGAGCTTATCATACACTTCACCTGAGTGTGCCTGCAACACATCTCAGAGCAACATGTTTCTGATAGTTCCCTGGGACACCTGCATCCGAATAGCCCAGAAGATTGTCAAAAGTACCCCTGCCAAAGATTCCAATTTGATCGGTCTGGGCTTGGCCTGGGAATCAACATTTTTAGTAAATAAACCATTTGCTTTAATTGGTGAAATAAACCATTTCTTCATATTAATAGGATTAATACTTGATAGTTACTTGAAAATTTCCAACAGGAAAGATTTATATCTGAGGGGCTGGAGTGGGATTTTCAACTATATTATGTGCATGAATTTTAACACATGTCATTGATTCTAAAATACACATCTTCACACACTAACACTCACGCAATTGCGATTCAGCCATCATTATGTAATTGTTGATGAGTACCTGTACATATTCAAGCTTGCAGAATGGACATCAATAACTTGGAAGAGATGCTCAAAGACAACATCTCATAAGAAATGCTATGCTACCCGTGGTCTTACTGCTCGGAGGCCAGGAGTCTGTAAAAAAAATTAAAATAGACATGACATTTAATTCAGAAAAGTCAGATATGAATGTGAGTCGTCTTAGGAATATTTTTACGAAGTTATTGATTTTATGTTTTGTTTTTCTTCCTACAAATATATAAATTTCTAAGTGATAAAAAAAACCTTTGGCCAAATAAGTCCAAAAGAGTGCTTTCAATGATATAAAATTATGTCAGAATTTAGTTGGAAGAATATTTTCCTTCCTTAAAGATATATATATAAAGCCGTGGCACATTACATCTTAAAATCAATGAAATATAACCGTTATCAAAAGTTTGCTTAGAATAAATTCTGCTTTATCATGACATTATATGACAAAATTTATGGCCTTATGTTTGCCAAACTTCCTGAAAAACATCATCTTACATTGATCTAATTAGAGGTATTTTAGGGTTAGAATATAAGTGCTTTGAAACTCAAGCTTAATATCCACTCTCAGTTCCAAAAGTGCATACACACACACACACACACACACACACACACACACACACATCTAGCTACATTCCTAAGAGCGAATCAAGATGCTTAACACCATCATTTTACAGACAACATGCTGAGATTGTCTTCCTTTGTAAATATATTTAGGAAGTACTCACTGAATAAAACATCAAACAATATCTCCAATAATGAAAGGAATCCAGTGCATTGTCTCTCTGTGTTCAAAGTGTAGTTTAGAAAATTGTAGTTCTAGTTTAGAAAGCAATCTATGAGATAATGACCATTATTACAAGTAATTAATTTGAGGAGCATCAACATATGCTGCTTTTTGAAGTCTTAATAGCTTTACTTTGCTAATTTAAAATAATAAAACTTTAGAGACTGGAGAAATGGCTCAGCAGTTAAAGCACTTGCCTACCAAGCCCAAGTCAAGCACTAAGTACCCAAGTTCAATCCCCCAGTACCATATAAACTGGGCATGGTGGCACACACCTATAATCCCACCACTCAGGAGGATGAAGCAGGAGAATTGCCATGAGACCCAGGCCAGCCTGGGCCTCACAGTGAGTTCAGGACCAGCCTGGACTACAGAGTGAGACCCTGTCGAAAAATCAATCAATTAATTAATAAAACTTTAAATATGACCAATAATGATTCCAGTACCACAGATTCATATAAGAGACTGTATTAAAAACAAGAAAACATAAAGCATTGGATGGTGCCAGGGAACACCTGAGAGGTGACTCACAGAGGCTGAAGAGGAAATCCCTGAGGGATGCTGTGGAAAGGTGTAACAAGTACAGTGCGCTTATTTTAAAGGAGAAACAGTGGCTACAAGGGACTTACAATATTTCTACCAACAGTAAAATTAAGACTTAATTACTTTAGTATGATCTCAATATTATTTTGAAATTTTGGTTGGATAAAGTTTTAATGTAAGATGTCCATTATGGAAAGGAAAAGATCTTTCAATACAAAATACTACTGACAAGATAAAAAAAAAGTTATGCTCATCATGATAGTCTCTTTCTTATTTGTTTAAAATACACAAAGGCACACAGACACATGCACACACACATATGATCAAAACGCACTCAGACAACAGATTCCTACATGGTAAGCCATCAAGGTTGTTTATTTGTGATTGGAAAACCACACGGACCTGCTGCCGGAAGATGCCCTTCCTCTCTGCGGACGGGATGCATGTCACAGTCATTCACATTCAGTTAGAAAATTGAAGACTTCAACACATAAAGCAATGTTTTCTCCTACACACAGTTCTACTCCCAGGGCATTTAAAATAATCAGGGAAACAAAAATATTTAGCGCCTTATAAAAGGAGGTGGGAAAGAACCCAATGCAATAACTGTGGTCCCAGAAAACTTCTCAAGCCCTAAATATATCAAAGCTCTGAACCAAGAGCTAGAAAGCATCTGATTTAAAAAATGGTTCATGGAGAGTTGTTTACTTAATTTCCAAAGAAATCAGATTTAAAATAATTTTTGATAGGACTGCAGGGCAAGAGCCTGTCTCAAAAAATATTGATAACTTGGAATTTTAAAAAATATGTTTTAACTAAATATTTTTGAAGCCATCTCATTTTTCTTAACCTTCTGTGTACAATAGTTATAAAACATTTGTATTTACAGATTAATAACTTGCTGAAGATTTCTTTTCATAGAAAAGAAAATGGATCAGATTGTAAACAAAAGTGTTCACGTCTTAGTCTGTTCAGACTATAACAAAGAAGTACCATAGACTAGATGGTTCATAAACAACAAACATTTATATTTTATGGTTCCCAGTTCTGGGGCTGATAGTCCACGGTCAGGGTAGACAGCTTTTGGTGAGGGTCATCTTCTGGGATGCAATTCTCAACTTCTTTTTATGCCCTTGTCTTGTAGAAAGATGGGCAAGAGAGTTTCTTGCATAAACACTAAGCCCCTTCATGAGATCCCCACTCTCATGCCCTAACTACCTCCAACAGTGTCTCTTCTTAATACATATTGGAGATTTGGAGTTTTACATCTGGATTTGGAACATTCCACCATTGCTGTTCACCATAAATGGCAAATGTGTTTCAGGTTCAGCCTTGCCCCCTCCATTCACCTGCTTGGTTCTGTTCTCTACCCATCAAGACACTTCACCCTTCAAGGATGAGATGCCAGGAAATCTGTGATACCTTCACTGATTTCCTCCAGGCAAGAATTCACCCTTCAGCCAACTTTAAGATTCTGGTCAGATAGCAAAGTCCTCCACATTCAGGGGACTCCCAGTTTCCAAGGGAGCAAAAATCATTTTGTGATCATAGCTGTGCTCCTCATATTGCCTGACTTGGGTCATATGCAGCCAAGAAGCTTGAGAAATGGCATAACCTCTATAAGGAAATAGCTTCATAGAGCAGCCTCACAAACTCCAGTTCTCTAAGGGATAGTAAATGAGATAGTGCTCCAGTGCCCCAGCTTCCTCACTCCTGCCTGAGGGCTCAAAAGGTGATGCTTAGGAAAGGTCTCTCTCACTCTCACTCTCTCTCCCCCCTCTTATAAAATCTTTTTAAATGAACACTCAAGGAGCTACTGTAATATTAGCACATAAAAGCTTATCAACTCTCTTTCCTTTCTACCCCTGTCATCTCTCTCCAAAATCCCCTCCTGCACCAAAACTATCATTCCCTATGGCCTCTAACTCCTTTGTTGGAAATTAAATGAAAACCACAAATTTATTTCACCATAGAAAGCACATACCTTAGAGTCAGACCATCTGAGTACACAAATGCTAACAGTACAAACCCAGCACAACCTTTAAATATGTGATCCCTGATGTTCCCAGATGCAAAAAAGGCACACAAGACTCTACCTACAACCAAGGGAAGAACTGCTGCACTGAGCCCAGGACCTGGCTAGTAATGATGGTAATATGGCTTTTGGCTAGGACTCCCCCCTACTATTTCTGATCTCTTTGTGGCATATAAGCAGATCTAAACAAGGGGAAAAGAGACAGTACAGAAAGTCTCTAGGAAGTGACAGAAGCTCAGGCTATATCTTCACCCACTACGCCCTTTAACACAATTTTCTTGGAGTGAAAGAATGAATAAAGCTTGATTCATAGAATTAAAAATTCAATGTGATCTCAAACTGTTAAACCAGTTTATTTTTGTAGACATAGGCCTACACATGTGGAAGGAGGCCTCAGCATTGATCCAGGGCTCTGAAGGCTCTAGGGATGGCAGAATCCAGCTGAGAGGCCGAAGGCCACGAGTGGGTTTTATTTATAATAGTCCGACAGTTTCCAAGGGAGTGAAACAACAGGACCTCAAGTGGATGAGTCACATGGACTCACAGGATCAGAGAAATCACAGAAGATCAAAGACTCGTGAGCCTTCCAGCTCACTGCCTCTCTGAAGCCAGAAAGCCCACTTGACGGAGCTCTCTATAATTTGTTCCAACTAATTTTCAGCGATTGAATCTTTGGGAAGGTTCAACAGGAGACTTAGTTACTATAGTCACTTGAATTCCTGACAGTGTGGGCCTCAGTGCAGTAATGAAAAGCCACATTTTCCCACAGTACTTCCCCTAAACAACATGAATGAAAGTTGAGTTCTTATTTACATGAAAGGATGAAAGACATGAGTTAAGCAATTTGCAAAGTGTTGGGAAACAAACATCACTGAGCTACTTGTAATTCACCACAAGTAAGTATTACTAATTCATTTAAAGACACTCACATAACTGTGTTTTTTGATGGACAGATCTATTCCTGTCAAATTTTCTGTTCCATTCTGATATCTGCCCACCGATCCCCAGGTGAGGTGTGACATTGGTGTCAAACATGCTCGGTCACAACGAACTGTGTTCATCCCTCTCACTATCTTGCTTTATACAACAGTGGCATGAGTAACGTACAGCTGTCTTGGCCTCAGGATCTGGCTTGCAGATGAGCACAGCAGTGGCTGCATAGTGACAGGAGAAATGAGGGAACTCTCTGTGTCTACTGCAGTAGCACTGCAGCCACAGCCTCGGCTCTGAGCTTCAGCCCAAATTTTTAGTAAACAAGGAAAATGACAAATTGTTCTTACATGAGGTCCAACAAAACAGAGCTCACAGAGAGATAGATCATCTAGAACAGTCCACAGAAGCCAAACAGAGGTGGAGTGCACAGCTTTCCCGCCTCTTCTGGGAGTGATCCAAGACAGGAAACAGGTGTAACATGACTTGTCAGTCCCTCAATTCTACCCCTGGCGCATCATCTCAGCAACCTATTCTTGGGAGATGCTGGTCCTTCCTGGCATGGTGGGGGCTGAGGATTGCGTTGCCCAGCTCTAGGACATCACACGATAGCTGAAGAATTACACAACAGCATCTATGGTTGGTGAAGCACCAGCCTGGGTCCTATCACAATCACTAGAGGCTGGCCAGGATTGAGTGCTGAAATCTTTGAGAGATCCACTGGCCACCTCTGTCCTGAAGAGGTCAGCCTGATCACCTTTACCAGGTGAACTATTCTCTCTACCAAGTACAAGCCACTTCACACAGTCATACACCTGCCAGCTGCTGCCCATGTGGGCCCTGTCTGTGGTCAGACAAGAAAGAATATCAAGTTTTCCATCTGAGCACAAAGGCCAGCTTGTTAAGGTACTGTGTGGTCTTTCCCCAGTGGTTCTCCACTCACCCTAAATCCAATACCTGCCCCTTCCTGCCCTGCTCTGTACCCTCCAATGGACTCAGTCCTCCAGAACCCCTTGACCTCCAGCTTCTGCTTTGATTTGGCCTGTGGGAGGAGCCATGGTACTTTTTCCTTGTTGGGGTCTGCAGCTCTGGGAGGGGCTGCGCTTTCGGTGTTTATAACTTCTACTGGGTACTTGTATATAATTTCTCCTTCACAACTCAGTTCTTCTTGAATTCAGCTTGCTGGGTCAGGAGCAGCAGCAGTTTTCTGGTATTATATATCCTGGGGTAACTTTAGTTCCTTAGTCCTGCCCATACCTATGGGAGGGCTTCCTTTATGAAAGTCTTTTCATTGGAACCTGAGTGAAATTCAGTTTTCTGAAAGGAACTGATTGGATCAGATGTAAAATTCTGGTCCGATCAGGATGTTAAAGCAACATTCTGAAACAAGTGTAGTATTGGTCCTAGAGTCTTGACTTGCATACTAAGGGGAGGGTTTGAACTGCCCAGAAAATAATCCTACTAACTGCTGAGTTACTGAACTATCAACTCATTCTTACTCAAGATTTTAGACTATAAAATACAATTTGAGACCATCATGCTTAGTGAAATAATTCAAATGCGGAAGGTTAAATATCACATGGCTTCTCTAATATGAGAAGCCCACATTATAGGCATAGGATAGAACCAAATGAATGTGATACTGGGAGTCAGGGGGGATGGAGAAGGGTGTGGGAGGGCCAAAAAGGGAAAGGGGAAGGAACTGTAGTGTTGACATGTTATATATGTGCACAAAATACCCAAGCTCAACGTAACCATTGCGTATCACACACACACACACACAAACACACACACACACACACACACACACACACACACACACACACACATATATATATATATATATATACTAATTAAGATGGGGTGGTGACCAAGAATCTCTGTTGTGGACCTGTCTCAGTTGTCTCTGGTCTCTTACTTGCAGTGAACCTTCCATATATGTGCCTCATTGATCTTTCCTGTGTCCAGGACTTCTATGCAATGACTCTCAGCACGGATTGTGCCTTTGTTGCTGTGGAGCGTTGTCTTTACTTTGAGTCACTTGGCAAAATACCTACCACTTTTTATTTCTTGCTTTCCTGTTGGAAAACTAATCTTTATTTAATAAGTTGAAAATATAATTCAAGATGCCATTTTGCCAGTGATTGTTATCCCTACTTCAAAACTTGAGAATGAAGATATTTCTCCCAGAAAGTTATTTTTAAAATAAAAATCAACATAGGTTTAACACGTGTTGGTTTTAGACGTACAGAGTTTTGGGCCCTTTTCTCCAAGGCCAATGCACACAAGCCTTTTTAGAGCCAGCCTCCTTCCTCTGTCTCTGGACCCCTTCTGACACATCCACTAAACAATGTTCTGGGAATAAAAAGCTTAAGAATAAATCAGGAAATATACTCTAGATGTAAACTTCTGGGATGGAAATCTCACTATATGGCTAAAATAGTTTTCTTTCCTTCCTAAATCATGAATTAGTGAAGCCTTCCTCAAGTTTAGTATATTTTGAGGGCATTAAACCCCAGAACAAGCATGCTTGACTTCAGCATGAGTTGACTTCTTTGCATAGTGTCAGTTGGTCCTGCTGGCTCCCACTCTCTCAAGGGAGTCACAGGGACACTTTTCTGAGACTTCTGACTCCACATGACTCTGTTCTTAAAGCAAGTTAGAAACAAAAGGATAAATATAAGGTCACCCAGGGATCGACCTTCTTCCCCAGTGTCATCCTACTGCCCGACTTCTTGTGTTCTTGTTATTTATTACCCTGGAAATGGTATGAGTATCTGTGTGCAAATGTTAATGTCATCTGTAGGGCAGAAGTCCTGGACTGTTTCTAGGGCGCTCATTCCTTGCATTCTTTGCTTCTTAGGAAAGGTGTTTAAAATCCCTTTCAATGAGAAGAGTACTTCCTGAATGAAAGTCAAACTTTAAAACACTCCTCTAATCGCCCCCCCCCCATACAATATATACAAACATTTGACATAAATCTATATGCCTTGGAATTTCAAGTCTGACAATTGTTACATTTCCTCCCAACAACAACAGCCTAAGAGCTTCTGGCATAGCAATGACCCAACAATCGACGAAACCAAGACCTCATCCTAGAGCTGTCCTGGGCTACCTCCTCAAGTTTAGTATACTTTGAGCACTTTTATTTGAATCTCACAACAAGATTCTGGGAACCCCAGACAGACTAGGGGATGTTTCTGTGGAACAGCTAATAGAGGAATGTGGAATATTCACTTCCCAAACTGTCTTAAGCACCATCAGATATCTCATCATTAGTTAAATTAGTTTTCTCTGAAGCTTCAGTGATTTTTTTAATGGCTGAGAACACTAAATATAATAAAAATGCACTAAAAAGTGTTAACACCTGAAATGTACTTAAGCCATTAAGTACATGGATATTTGCAGACAATAAATCTCTGCAGAAAGAAGCAGTCAAGGCAAATGGAAATACTGGGAGTAGAAATAAAAAGGCTCCCACAGCTTTATAGACTTTATAGTTTACTTTTGACCAGTTCTAATGATTCTAATTTTTTGGCAAAATTCAGAAAGCATGGAGGGAACTAGAAATCATATACTCACACTTCACCTTGTTTATTTAGTAAGAGAGAAATGGGCAGAAGAATTTGAAATATATTCTTTCCTGTTGAAACATGTTTAAAGAATGTCTGGAGGAAATATTAAATTAAAATACAGACTGATTTTACTATTGGCATCAAATCACTTACAATGAAATACAATTGCTATCTTTACTATGAGGGAAAAGGAAAAAAAAAAGCTTCCCAACATTATAATTTTGCTGCTGAAAACAATGAAAATCTTAGTTTAGAACCTATTTTATGTTATTTTGATTTTAGCATTGTGAATTCTCTTGGACACATTAACTCAAAATGGCTGCTAGATCCCTGGTTCCTGATCCCATTGGCATAAAAAACATAGAGAAAATTTTTCAGTATTTAAAATGGAGAATTAAAACTATAAGGGAACAAATATGAATAGTCCTCCTATAATGTAAGTTTTAATCTTCCTTAAAGGAAGTCAGGAAATGTAAAAGGTAACGATTTAAATTCTGGACTAACACATTTCCTGGTACAATTCTTGCCATCCTTTTGCTTGTTTAGCAAGTTTGTATAATATGCATTGTTTCCTATGGAGGATCCGAATAGGCTACTGGGAGTCATATATGTCATTCCCACCTGATTAGCAGAACCACTATGACCACTAGAGAGAGTACCCCAACAATCCAGGCAATCAGGAACCATGCCTGGATTAGGGTTTAGGAATCACACCTAGATTAGGCTATTAGGAACCAGCCTGGATTAGAGTGTGAGTGATTTGTGGGCCAGCAAATGAGGGAAGAGCACCCACCCTGATGTGGGAGGCCCCACTGGGAACTCCAACTGTATAAAAGGAAAGAAGAAAGATTGTTGCAGCTTTTTCCTCTGGGGAGAGACTGGACTTGATGGGACTTGGCTTCCTGTTTGTGATGTTGTGAGAAGCTGCCTCCACCTCTGCCTCTGCCATGTACTTCCATTGCTGCTGGCTGCCCCTGAGTAGACTGTGACCTTCCGAAACTGTGAGCTAAAATAAACTTTCCTCCCCTAAATGTGTAGATGTTGGGTATTGAGTCACAGCAACGAAAAAAGTAACTGAGACAACCACCATTTTTATTTGGGTCTCAGTTTCTCATTGAAGATTACCCAAACTTAGCTTAGCATGTACGTCTAAACTAGCCCAATGGAAACATTTCATTCCCATGTTAGCGGCTGATTTAGGGAAGGCATGTGATCTTTTCTGTCCAGCGAGTTGTGAAAGGAAGAGGTATCGGCATGCTTTGGGAAAGGTGTGATATCCTAAAGGACACCTGCAAGGAGAGAAGTTCCTTTCTTCCCTTCCACTTGGGTGTGGCCAAATGGGATACTTGGAACCATAAATTTAGCAAGAGTGAGAGTTAAGAATGCAACCCTGACTCATTTACAACATGGAGTTACTAAATTAAACAAATCTGACAACACTTTATTCTCAACTTTTTGTAATATTATGAAATGAATTTCCTGTTGTTTCAGTCCCGGTATGTGAAGTTTTCTGTTACTTGCAGCTGAAAGCTTTCCTTCTGATTCAAAGTACATAGGCACAGTTCTCAAGAAACTAATAATCTCAGAAATGTACAAACAGGATAAATAAGGGAATATTCAGGAGGTGGAGCCAAGATGATGATGCGTAGGATCATTTCATCAGTGGCTCTGCGTGATTCAGCTGGAAGACAGAAATTTAGAAAAAAAATTTTCCTCTACTGCTTACTGTAGGAGGACAGAGGGTAAGCTGAACCTGAATGATGACCACAGGACCAGAGGAAAAGCAGTGAAGACTGCCAGTAGGTTGAGTACAAGTTCCCAGACAAGGAGAGAGACTAAGGCCAGGTTTGGCAGACAGGGCCTGGAGCTGCAGAGGGCAATCTGTGCTCTGCCAGCCCATGGACCACAAATGATGAATGTATGGGAAAACTGCAACAAAGACAGCAACCTAGAAAGCACCGGACAATTTTGTGGCTTTGCAACCCAATAGCAGCCTTGGCTGCAGCGTGTTGGAAAGCTAAGTCATTCTTGTTGTGGTGCAGAAACAGTGAGATATCATGAATGTAAGGTCTCAGAGCTTGGGAACTGAGAACTCAAGAAGGAATGCTGGAGCTGCAGTAAGTGGCCACTAGCAGGCCCAAAGAAGAGGAGTAGAAGAGCATTGTGAGCTCTTCTAGGAGACAGACTGTTGAAAAGTCCCATTCTGGGTAAGCTGGAGATCCGTCTCGATGGTCACTATGGGAGGACGAGTGCTGGCATTTGACTAGAGAAAAAGATTGTGGTCCTCCTGAAAGATCTAAGCCCAACAAGATCAGGTCTCAGAAAGTCGACCTTGCATCCTCCTGTCCCCACAGCACAGGCAGGAGAAGAGCCAGCTTGTCTAGGTGTGGTCTGCACAGTGGGAGGGGAGTGTAAGCACTTATAAACACAAAATCATTCTATTCTTGCTCAACATAATCTCACAGGAGCAACAGAAAATACTTAGGAGTGGGACATCTTCTCCAACTGTCACAGGAAGAAGAGAGGAAATTAGTTATATCCTCCTCTTCTGTCGGCAAGATTAAAGGTCCCATTCACATAACACAGTGAGGTCATTTTTTTGGACTTTAGGTTCACTTCAGTGGATTTCTGTGAGGATACTAAATATGAATTTTTCCTGCTATTGATTTTTGGGGTTTTTTCTTTTTCCTTTTTTTCCCCCTTATTTTGTTTCCATTTATGCTATTTGTTAGTTTCTGTATATCTTCTCTTTTGGGTAGCTCTTTGTGTCCTTTTTGAAAAGCCTTTCTACACACTCTAGAGATATACTTTCTCTATTTCATTCATAACTCTCCTTGTTTCTTTTTACCTTTGTTTTTATAGCTTAAGTTTATTGAATTTTTTTCTGATCTTTGGTTGAAGCTCTGCTAAGCATTTTTCTGTCCTATAAATGCGATTATATTTTCTATCACATTTGCAAAGCTAAACCTCAGTCTCTTCCGACCCTCATCACTATTATTATAGTCTTAAGTATATATAACTCACTGCCATGTGGCTTGACATGTTGAAAAGCAGGGATTTTATACTATTCAGCTGAATATAGATTATTAAGGTAGATTTTTCTTTATTATCAATAATAATTTAGTGTCACCTTCAATAAGCTCTTCCTACATGTTTCTAGAGAAAATATCTAGACACCTCCATTAGTACATCTTTATTCAAATAATGGATGACAGCATAGACATTGATGTTGATTTCTAGTATATGCCAGCAGACAATTCTCTAATTTGTTCCTCCTTCACCAAAAAGTGGAGGTGATTAGGTAGTCAACAGAATGGTCATTGAGAAGACTCTCAAAATTAATAATTTACTAAGCTAAAAACAGACATAAATGCTAAAATCTGAGCAAATTCAAGGAAATTTCAAGGAAGGAAACAGTCTAATAGGAAAATCTGTATAATAAAGACAGAATCAATTGACACTACCTAATCTATAACCCAACGCAATAAAACCATGGTGAAATGAGGTAACAAATCTCCTACAAAAATACCCAACTCCCCAAAAGCTGATATCATGTGTGGTGGTAAGACCCCACGTGAATCTTTCATGCAACTGGACCTAGAAAACAAGTAGGGTTAGCTATACTATTCTCAGACACAACAGATTTCAAACCAAAACAAATCAAAAGAGACAAAGATGGCTAGTATATACTGGTTATGGGAACAGTGTAACAGGATGAAGTCACAATTACCAATTTACACATACCAGTATAGGGGCACCCAATTTTTGTAAAACAAAAACTACTTGGTATGAAAGGATAAACAGGTCTCCTTAAAATAGTATTAGGAATACTACTCATCTATAAAGACAGATAGGTTGGAGGCTTTTGCAGGCAAATGGAGGCAACTTGAGACCATCACGCTTAGTGAGGTGAGTCAGAAGAAGAAGGTGAAATACCAAATGGTTTCTCTGTTATGAGAAACTCAGAACACAAATTATTTCATAGAACTTAATGTGGGAAATAACAGGAACTTGGCTTGGGGGTGAGTTGGGGAAGGGTCGAAAGGAGAGAGGGGAAGGATCTGTAACTTTGCCATGATACGTATGTGCACAAAATGCTTACGATTAATGTAAACTTTAATTTTTGCACTTATACATACCAATAAAAAGGGGAAGGGAAGCATCATTGGGATACCATCTTACCCCAGACAGAATGTATTACAACAAGAACTCAAAATGCAACAGTTGCTGGTGAGGGTGTGAGGAAAAAGGAATTCTTTTGAATTGATGTTGGGGTTGTTAACCACTATAAAAAGCAACATGCTGCAATAAAACAAAGTTAAAACTATATCACATTGCTACATTAAATGAACTTCAATCTATACCACATAAATATACTTTAAGTAACAGATATTAAAGCAAATTTAGTTATTTCAGAATTTTTAACTTTCATAACTTACTTACTCATATTTCACTGATTACTAACATTCTGCTAGATTTGGTTTATAATTTTTTCTGTCTATCCATCCATATATTTATGCATTTGTATTATTAAGATTTAATTACCAATATATTTTTATTACAGTTTTAACTTTGTTTTATTGTATCAATTCACTTATTAGGTCACTGATGAAAATTCATCCTAAGAAAACTGATTGATGTAAAGATAATCCTGTGAGTGTACAAATATGTACCTTCTAGTATTCAGCTAAGGCATTTGAAATTTAACTTGTTATTTTCTAATGTGAACTTGTGAGTAAGGTCAGGTTTAAGAATAGCAACAAAGATATAGAAAAATATAGAAAAAAAAACTTTTGGTAAATATCCCAATAAAGAGATTGGTTGGATTCAGAGAAGAGGCATCAAGATTTAACTGTTGCAACCCATTCAAGGAATAGGAAGCTGAGTGAGAGTGGTGACTTAAGTGAAATGATTTAGGTGTGGAAGATTAATATGTTAAGTACTGTATAGTTTCTCTGACTTGGAAAACCCAGAACACAGACATTCTATAGAACCATATGAAGTGATAGCCGGAGTTGGGGGAAGGGATAGGGAGGGGGTGGGAGGGTCAAAAATGGGAAGGGATTGTAAAGTCGATATGATACATATGTGCACAAAATACTCAAATTCATTGTGAACACCATGTATTACATATGTATATTAATAAAAATAGTGAGGGAAAAAGCAACATGGAGATTCTTTAAAAAACCCTGAAATTATATATTCTATTTGACCCAACAATACCTCTTTAAGGTATCTTTCAAAAGAGTTATAAGCACCATGTAACAGAAATACATACATACGTTTGTAACAGCAGAACTAATAATAACTAAATCAACGTGAAATACCAAAATATTCTTCAGCATACCAATGGATACATAAATTGGAGTATTAGTCTGTCATAAAGACAGAAAGAAGTGAATCGTTTCTGAGTAAATGGACACAATTTGAGACCATTATGCTTAGGGAAGTGAATAAGACTCAGATTAAATATTGTATGGATTCTGTAATATGAGAAACCCAGAGTACAAACAAATAGGAGTCATGTGGGTGAGGTGTTGAGAGTCAGAAGGATTGAGAAAGGAGATGGGAGGGTGAAAAGAGGGGGAGAGGAAGAGATTGTAAAGTTGAAGTGATACACATGTGCACAAACTTCTCAACTTTAATGTAACCATTGTGTAACATATATACATACTAACAAAATATGGGGGAAATAGGAGCAGGTGAATATGATGAATAGTATAATAATACTGAACAACACTTTAAGTCATCACTTCCATGGGCTCCTTCTGCTTTGGAAAAAAAGGAAAGCCTTTCCACACAGAATGTTTAGGAAACTTCACATGGCACAGGTGGTATTTTCTGCAAAATCTAACTCATAGGGCAAATGTTTGACTGGCACATAGACTTGAAAGCAATAAGTCTATAGATGAATAGAGGGGAAAGTATTTGAAGCAATATTACAAAGAGAGATAAAGATAGAAAAAAATCAACTGAACTTGATGGTTAAAGACCTAGGAATGGGGATAGTGTACATAGGGGTTTTTTCCATCAATTCCATGAAATCCAGGTCTTCAGATGTTCTCTTCTATAAAGGAAATGTTCTGAGGTCTGGTGAGATTGAGAAAGTTAGCATATAATTTTGCCATATATTCCCTCTATCATTAACACACACCTTAGCACTTACAGGTTCTTTGAAGTCCTGAAGATCAAAGTAACCCAAACTTTGTTTAATGGCATCTGATTCCAAGCTTTTTGGACAACAGAACTCTTTTGTGTTAGGACAACCATTATCACCTTATGGGTAGCCTTTCACAGCACAACTTTGGAAAAGCTTGGGTGAAAGTGAAAGAAAGAGCTTTCGGCTAGACCTTGCAGAGGAGGATAAGATGCAAAATATGTTCTCATTAAAAGTTGAGATGGAGAAAGAGGGCTGGAGGAATAGCTCAGCAGTTAAAGAGCTTGTCTAGCAAGTCCTATGCAAGGGTTAAATACCAGAATTCGACCCCCAGCTCCACATAGGCTGGGTGTGGCAGCACATGCCTGTAATCCAAGCACTCAGAAGGCTGAGGGAGGTGGATCATCCTGACTCCAAGGCCAGCCTGGGCTACATAGTGAGACCCTGCCTCAAGACAGACAGAGAGAGAGAGAGAGAGAGAGAGAGAGAGAGAGAGAGAGAGAGAGAGAGAGAGAGAATGCTTTTGGTTCTACCTTCACCATCAGCATTCCACCAATCAGAGGTCATAAAGCCATTTTCTCAAGTATTAAAATTTAAGTAATCTAGCTTACCCTGATTGTCTGTATTGAGTTGAATTAAGGTCAACACCCAGCATTGCATCAAAAAGTACTTTGCTTTACTTTGCAATTGCTCTTAAGATCATTCATTTTGAGGATCTTATAGGACAGATGGTTATAATCTGTCATGAATTTAATTTTTCCTGTAACTTTTGGACATAGCATCACCATACAGCACACAAATGTTTTTTCCTACTTACCAAATTATCAAAGCTTCACTATAATTGCTAACAGATTAGTTTATCAAATTAGCTGAAGTATTACTGGACAGAAATCAAGGCTCAGAGGATAATAGGGTACAAGGGAGGAATTCAGGGAAATTGTGCCATGGCCTGATCTCAGTGGCTTGGGCTGGGAAGAACTGAACAGCTTTGGATAGCTTGGTGATAAGAAATTTTGCAAAAGAGGCTGAAAGGAAATCAATGGAAAAGACTTAAACTAACCCTACTTCACATTGTGCTACTAAGCAATGCTTCTCAAGCTATCTGTAGAGAGAACCAGATGTGTTTGGATGTCTTGTGTGTTGATTTGCTTTAATTTATCATTGTGGGCTAATACTTTTACATGTTACAATACAAATGAATAGAAAAAAACAAAAAAATAACAAGCAAAAGTATGCAGAAATACACACCCAACTTTTTATCAAACAGAAAAATTGTTCCATTAATAAGAAAAACCACAATAGAGTCATGTTAGATGACTGTCACAGTTTCTAAACTGTCTCAATTTCTGTCCTCTTCTTGCTTGTGAATCTGAGGATGCAGGTGTCAGAGCAATTGAAGAAAGGTAGCACCAAGGTGTGAACCACACATGGGGGAGTTTAAAGTCAGGTGTTCTAGAAGGGGCTTCTGAAACACAGGGGTTTCAAAAACAACATCTCTAAGAGCCACTAAACGTAGCACAGCAAAGGAGAACCACAAAGTCCCCAATGCACAAAGCCAGTCCCAGGCTGAACATGTAGTTGGCATTATTACTAAGGCTCTGAATAAGAATATTATTTTCAATCAAAAATGTGTAAAAGAGAGATTCTGAATCAAAAATATGTTCCCCTTTAATGATATTATTAAATCTCCCAACATGTTATTAAAATTCAACCAAATTTAGTCATTTTTAGAGGAAACAGAGGACTAAGAATAAGTCTGTCGCAAAATCTATGGATGACATCCAAGCTAGATGAGCCACATTGTGAAGCAACCATGATCTGTGCAAGGTTCCATGTCTCCCTTCATCTTCAATTAATGTCTAAATGAAAAATAGTGAGGAATTAAATATGATAGGCACTGTTTTTTGCCAGGAAAAACAGTGTTGCCTTCAAGCCATGAACATCTTTGAACTCTGCCTACAATTTTATTAGGTTCTTATGACTTAAATTTTTTCTGTCTTGGATGCCCACATGGGTCCTTCTTTGCTTATCAGCCTAGAGCTTTTCTTTTCTCTTTTGTTTTATTCAGTAAACTGTGGCTTAATTTTAATTTTTTTCATTCCTTCATTTATAACTTGAATACTCATACAGATATTGAAAATGGCTACCCCTAGTGAAGAGATCTCTGTTACACATCTACCCCTCCCAAAAACCACTAAAAGCACAGACCTGAAACTCAACAAGATGAGTGAGACACACTTCTACAGCTTAGGTGTGAAAAATCTTACCCCTAGAACTTTTGTGATGAGAAAATTCAAACTTATAAGAGCAAAACTTGATCTTCAGAATTTCATTCTGTCACCAGTTGGATCAGAGCATTTTATCTGGACTTAACTAAACCTAAGTCATCAAAATGACAAGGTTTTCTTCAATTTCTCTGTTCTTCTTAGTAGCCGGAGTTTACATGATTTCAGAGTGTAAGTATCTTTTATTCCTAAATGAAAACAGTAGGTGAATTTACAGTGACTGTGTTACAGGATAGGTGAAAGGGATTTTCACAGCCATTTCCATCACTTTCAATTGTTGTTTTATCAGTAAAATAGTTACTCTTTGGTAGGGTTGCTGTGTTTTCATCTTTGAGGACCAGCAAGGCAGAGGGTGAAAACAAGATAAGGATAGTTACCAGAAGAATTACACATAACCTCTCAGATCTCTCCTATGAAATCTTTTGGTTTATTTTGCAGGTTTTACTATGGAGATTATTGGAGGGAGAGAAGTGCCACCGCACTCCCGGCCTTTTATGGCTTCCATCCAATCCCAAGGCCAACACCTTTGTGGAGGAGCCCTGATTCACCCACAGTGGGTGCTGACTGCAGCGCACTGTCACTCTTGGTGAGTCCTCTACCCTCTTTCATGTGCATGCTTTTCCTTCATGTTGACTGAAAGAGAAGTAACCTGTCCTGAGAGAGAATCTGACTGCCTGTGATGCCTGTGGCCTCTGATCAACAGATGGGGCTTATTTATCCTCTTGCACATCTATACTTTCTGCCCTAGGGTTTTCTTTTCTGGAGAGAACAAGGGCTTTTCCCAGGCAAGTCATTAGACATATGCCAAGACCTTGGTGTAATTCCTCCGCAGACACAGTGACATACCAATTGAAGGAGCCATATTATTGATCTTGTCAGATCCTGCTCAGGAGAAAATCAGACAAACTAGCTTGCTCTGTCCTGTTCAGCCTCCTGTTTTACAAACAGGAATTAGTAATAATAGTGCAATAGTCCCTCCTAAGCTGTGTTGGATGTATAAAGTCCCTCACAAACCATAAAATACTATTGGAAAACAACCAATAATAAATTGAATTTCAAATTTTGTCAAGTGGAATTAAGAAGTGAACTTACAAATTATGGAAAAGAGATTATTGTAATGACCAGAAAGAGATCTTGACATTATTTGAAAAGAAAAAAGAAGAACTATTGCTAAATATCACTTAAAAGGACTGGCATATAAAGAATTCCAAAATACGTGGATCAAATTTCCCCTGAAGAACACTTGGGTGTAAAAATGTAGGCACATCAGCACTTGGAAAAATATTAAGTCTTGTGAAATTCAAAATATTTATGACACAGTTCAATGGTGGCTTCCCACAATGTACTCATAGGTATCCTGTGGGAAGATTGACTGACCTCAAACCTCTCCCTCAGCACAGTGGTGGAGTGAGCCAAATCTGAGGGTGCTCCCTCTGACCACCCATTCACTGGTTCCTTCCTTAGCACCTTATTAGTTTCCTTATGTAATCTCACTTTCAACCTTTTAAATTCCCAGAAGCAAAACTTTCACCAATTGTCATGTATCTCCTCAAGGGATCCTTCTCTGCTCTCCTTCATTAAGTGTTCCTCCCTCCCTGCCCACTGCTGGCCTCACCTGCCTGGCAGGTTATTAGATGGAACCTTCCACAGACCCTTCTACACAATTTACTCTTTCTTAAACTCCTTGAATAAAACTAAATGAAAACCTTCACGCTCCAGGTTTTCATCTGGCTGAGTTCTAATCATACTTGATGTGGATCCTGGAGCCCCCACTTAATACCCGCGGGAAATTCTTAAGTTGGCTACTATACCTGAGTCTCAACTTCCTCATCTTTAAAATGGAGACCATTATAATACCTACATCACTAGGGCTGTGGCAAGGTGTAAGGAGAAATGTGGAAAATACCTAGTACAGAACACAAGACCTTAATGAACAGATGTTGCCAAGTCCTATCAGATTGTTGTTTGCGCCTCCATGATGAGAATCAAGAGGCTAGTCTGAGGCTAACCTTTGTTAAGGGACTGAGAAAGCCTTGCTCTCTGAGGGAGAGGAGCCTCCAGGAAGTGAGTCTAGGCAAAATAACTACTCAGCATCAAGACAGGCTGACCAAGGAAATAAGCACTTTGGCAAGTGGCACGGAGCTTTTTTCCTCCAAAATAGTTACTTTTTGTTAGTGTGTATTTGCAATGCACAATATTTGCATTCAACCTGAGGAATTGGTACACATACATATGGCAACGTCATCATTTTCACTTCTCTTCTCACTCACTCCTTCCCATTCCCCCCTTTTCCTCCCCACAAATCCATCTCCCTATTTGCTATAATCTCTGGTTGGGGCTTAAAAAGGAGTTGAAAAAAGAGCATTGGACTTGAAGTCGCACAGGTTGAATTTGGGTCTTGACTCCCCTACTTATGAGATGTGTTCCTGTGGACTAATTAGAGACCACCATTTTCTACTGAGGAATATATAGCCCATTGGCTTTAACAGCACTGAGAAGCGTATTTATTGGGCTCAGTTGCGACATTGTTTACAACTTTCTTCAGCAAATAGTGAAGGGAAAAAAATTGTTAAAAGCAATATTGTGGTTCTGGTCCACGTGCAATTGTGTTGCAAGTCTGGAGTGGGGCTCAGGAAATTTCATTTTGAACAAACACTTCCATGTCATTCTGAAACAGCTCTGAAGACCACTTATAGAGAAACTTACCATGTGCATATGAAAGGGATGGTATGACTCTTTCTCCTATGTGAGATGAAGACTTAGCTTAAGAGGTTAATCCTAGAACTCAGATAATCCCAGGTATCCCATGGACAAAAAAAAAAAAAAAATTAACCTGGTAGATGGATCACAGTTGAAGGGTATCTAGAAATCAATAGTCTGAAAGCAGAATGATCATCCTAAGTTGTTTTTGGCAAACACAAATAACCAAGCCATTTCAAATGCAGTGTCAAATCAAGGAAATGAGTAAACCACAAAAGAAAACAAAGATATTTTCTCAGCACTCTTCCCCTCATCAAAATTCACCTTTTATAACCTATGTATATACTTCATAACCCTCATGTTGTTTATGCACACTACACTTTTCTGCTGGAGTGTTGGTTCTAGAGATTATTATATTGGCCTTCCACCTCAAAATTCTGGTGTCAGTATGTTGAATTTGAATCAGTTGTAGAAGATTCAATTCACATTCCATGAGAAATTTCATCCCATCTTGATTTTGCAATAAGCAAACTTTTCAATAGAGCTGGAATTCTCAAAATAAACTTTCTTGGTAAAAACCAAGAAGTGGTAATTCCTGGCAGTCCCAGGTCTGCCGTGTGTAAGCCCTCCCTACTACAGTAAGGAGCACACTCTTCAAACCTGAAACAATCATTTCTTCTTGTTTGTGTTTCTATTTTTAATTTATATGAATTTTTATCCATCTGTTTGTATGAGTAGGCATGTTTTCACTATATTCTACCTTGGTCCCTTTCTCAAGTAGCAAAACAAAGTTGTGTATAAACAAGTAAATTTAAGCTTTTGTAGCTTTTCTTGTTCCAAACAAAGGATTTGAAGTAGCTTCCATAAAAGCACAAGTGATGCATTTATGCATGATGCACATGCCGTGGAATATATCTGCAGTACACAAATGGCTGCAGGGCATTGTCCAAATTGCCAAAAATAATCATCTCTTTTTTAATCATTGATTGTAAATGTAATTATGTGAGGCCTACAGTCAATTAGACCAATTGCAGCATTATCGAACCACTAGTACTCAAACTATGTACAACCAGAGAATTTTTTTTTAAAAAAAAGTTTCTTCACCTGACACCCTAGTTGGTACCTTTGAAATCTCCACAGATTTATCAGTGTCCACTAGCCTTAACATATCTTCATTTCAAATTAATGGTTTTCACCTTGAGAAAAGTTTTCCTTTCTTGTTCAAATCATCTTTCTAATTGAAGACAATAGAACTTTCAAGCATATTTGACTGTCATGTAAGGGACCCCATGTTGCCTGATGGAGTCTTGACATATAGATGAGCATGCATAGATTCGAATCTCTTTACCATAGTTAATTAAACACTTTGTGCTGGAAGACAAGAAATCTCTATAGATGGATGACAGTGATGGCTAAATAACAATATACTTAATGCCACCAAAAGTATATTTAAAACAACTTAAACAAAGTATTTTGGTATATATACTTTAGCACAAATTTTAGATCTCTTAATGGTAATTGTTATAAATCTCAAATCACAAACTCAAGAAATACCATTTCTTTTATTTTTATATAAATGAGCACAATTTGTTGTAAACTTGGTCTATATTCATTAGGGTTTCACCTCCTTTTCTCACCATTTCTGATACTCTCTTGCAACACAGGGAAATTGGGATATAGTGGAACTGAGGACAAATCATATGCATCTGGGATGAGACCGACTGAGTCCTCTGTCACTCCGCTTGACCCTGTGCAATTTACCTTGGAACTCATCCTTGGCTTTTACGTGTACACGGCTGTCTACTATCTCCATTGTTCGTCAGGATTGGGAATTATTCTGATACTTGTGTTCTCTTTGCTTTGTTTAGGCTTAAAGGCCATTCACTCACAGTGGTTTTAGGAGCACATTCTCTCTCAGAGAATGAACCTTCCAAACAAACGTTTGAAATTAAAAAATTCATACCATTCTCAAGATTTACATCAGATGATATTATGCTGGTAAAGGTATGTAGCTCTCCCTTTCTTCAATTCCCCAAAATTCTTACACAACATGGCTTAGTTAATTGACTTAACTACCCAAAAACATCTCACTAGCATTCTCTCCATATTGAAAGTGATTATGACATACTCTGTAAGGGCCCATATGACCCATAGACTGCCTAGAAAGAAAAAAATAAAAAGGTTTCACAAATGTACCAGGGATATGTTTGTACAAGGAAAATCTACTCTGATCCTCACATAAGCAGGAGGGAACATCCTAACTAACAGACCTAAGGATCCATGCAGAGAGTTTTTTCTTTCCCAAATGCTTTTCTCATTAGTAGTTTAAAAATATAACACCCAATTATGCAACAGAGCCAACTGAGTGACTTTTGGGACTTAAAAGTGAGTTATAACTTTGTCTAGACCATACTTCAACTAGTCCAAATTCAATCTAGACCATACTCAAGGGTCCTATCTAGCAGGAAAAAGCCCAGCCCTCAAAGTCATGACCTACAAATGTCATTCCACAGAAAATCTTCCAATGCAGGGCAAAGGCCAGTTTGCTCAAGACTGGGCAGAATTCCTGCTTTGTATAAACTCATTCCCAAACATCAGGGAGCTCCACAGGGAATGGAGAACATGTTCAGAAAAACAACCACCACAAGTGCAAGTAAAGGATACCACCAAAGTAGATTCAAGAAAGGACACTTTTAAGGCAGAAAGACCACACATACAATGAACAGGCTAATAGAATACTGCAGGGAAAGAATGATAATTTATTTGCTTTTCAATCTGTCAGCTGCACTCACCCGCAAAACTCAACAAGGATGTCCAGCTACTCCACCCAACATTCAAACACTATATCAGAAATGGAATGAAATGCCAGGTTACTGGCTGGGGAGCCACCAACCCAGATGTTTTGGACAATTCTGATACCCTGCGAGAAGTCACTGTTACAGTCATAAGTCGGAAATTTTGCAACAGCCAAAGTTATTACAACCATAACCCTACTATAACCAAAGACATGATATGTGCAGGAGGTGCCAGAGGCCAGAAGGATTCCTGCCAGGTAAGAGTCTCCTGTTTGGACAGGCATCTCAGAAGGCTATACTCAGTCAAGGCCCCACTTGTCACTCACACAGAGGATAGGCATGAAAGATCTGAGTCCTCAATTCTAAAAGTCTACTCTCCCCTCCTTCAACTACCCATGTGAGTGGGAAGGAGCTTCCCAACACCTCATAAGCACTCATTAAATCCTTGTGAGTCAGAATGGACTACATCCGACATCTTCTACAGGTTTCCTATGGGGGTGTTACTGACCTTAGAAAGTACACAAACCCAGAAGTCACTAGTGATGATCAGAAGATAACTTCCCCCAACAAAGAATCAGTTTTATTGTTATTAATATAAATTAAATATAGTGAGTATTCAGTTACATTGGGACATTTTCATATATGCATATAACATCCTTTAATCTTATCCATCCCCGCCTACTACCACCTATCCTCTCGTATCCTCTCTTTCTTTCCCACAAACCCTTCCTCTTGTCTAATCGTCTCTTTTCTACTCCCATAAAAGAGCCACCTTAATCACGACACTCTGGGATGCTGCAGCAGGAGGATCACAAGCTAGAGCCTTGCAATTTAATAACTTGAACCCCTTAAAAAGATCTGGGAACACAGTTCTATAAGAAGGCCTTGGGTTAAAACTCCAGTACCAAAATTTAAAAAAAAAAAAAATACTGTCTACATTAATTAATAAAAAGGTCTTTCAAGACTCAAATGCAAAATGCTCAAGTATACGGAATGTGATTCAGAAATAATGTTGGTGGATTATCTTAAACTGTTTGAACTACTATAACAAAATATCATAAACTGAGGAGCTTATAAAGAGTGAACTTATTTTTCACAATTTTCAGGGTTAGAAAATCCAGATCAATGTGATAGCATATTTGGTATCTAGTGAGGACTGATTTCTGCTCCAAAGATGGTCTCTCTTCGCTCTAATTTCACATGGCAGAAGGGGTGAGGTTCTCACTCAGGCTTCTTTTATAAAAATCCTTATCTTATGCGTGAAGAGTCACCTCCCAAAGGCCAACCCTTTTTACCATCACTATGTTGATGGGAATTTTAACATATGAATTTAGAGAGAGCCTCATATGCAAACATTCAATCACAATACTGACAAAAACAACAGTCACTGTGTTTTTCAAAATCTTTCTGTTATAGAGATAGTAAGAAGAAACCCTGATACATATTTATCAGTGGCTAGGACACAGCAGAGGTGGATTGGTAATGTTTTTAAAAATCAAAGTACAATATTCATACCTATTATACTAACCTCTATTAGAATGAGAGATATTATGGTCTCAAAGGTTCTAGGTATCTCTGATATCCCAAGACTATCATCACCCTGGCCATGTCACCTCAGCTGATCCAGTAACAAGGCCCTACGGTTTGAAAGCCAGCTTTCTGTATGAAAGGCCACCTTCTCTATAACTCTCTGACTTCTCTGAACAGAATTTAATTATGTGACTTGTTGTCAGAGTGGATTCTCAAAAATCATTTCACTGGACAAGTGTTGATTAAGTGTGATACACACACACACGCACACACACACACACACAACACTATGTTCAACCCTACTAAGATACAAGCAAAGGACAAACAGAAGACACAGTCCTTACCATTGAGACACTTCTTGTACTGATGGTCTCAAAAGCAACTTGATTTCAGCTTGATTCTGTGAATACAAAAATGAAATTCACTGGTTAGAAAAATTCCTTCTGTTTCACCATATTATTTCAAATATGAGGTCTGCTCATTCTTTAACAAATAAAAGTTGATAGCTGCTGATTACCAAAGGAAGGTATAGACAAAGATGGAGACAGAACAGAGACATAGAACAGACCCAAAGAGAGACAGGCAGTCATAGTTACAGTCAGTAGCATGAACAGAGAAAGAAAAACAGACAGAAACATAATCCTAGAGAGACAGAGACACAGGCCCTAAACTGAGCCAGAGGCTATGTTGGAGACTCTGCAGAATACAAAAAAAAAGCTCAAGACTCACATAGTAACACTTTGAGTAATCATCAGCTAACAATAGAAAACCTTCAACAGTTTCTTAGTATCTGCCTACTTTCTTTTTTCCAGGGTGACTCCGGTGGACCCTTGGTCTGTAGAGGTGTTTTCCATGCATTAGTCTCTAGAGGATATAAATGTGGAATCCCCAACAAGCCTGGGATCTACACCCTACTAACCAAGAAATATCAAGACTGGATCAAGCGCAATATCATCCCACATCATGCATATTAAGAATACAATGATGTTCTTGCATCTACCAGTTACTTGTTTCTTTTTCTTTCTCAATATGCTCACAGATCAACTTTATCCTCAGGTGTAGTTGGATATAAGTAAAACATAGCTCACTTGCTGTGCCCTGAAGACTCACTGTGTTAAAGAAATAAACTTTTTAAATGTATGTCACTGATGTACTTTAACCATGCTGATTTCATTCTAAATAAAATTTAGAAAACTCTCTGTCTTAATACAGATATGAAATAATATCTACCCACACTCTCTACAGGACAGTAAAGTCACTAAACAAGACAGTAATAATACTGCCTTTAATCAGGTTTATATTGTTGATTTGTGTTGAATCATGCTAAGCTGTTGGAGTGTTTTTAAACTGTTGTTAAGAATGGTTTTGAGATCTTTGCCTTGAAAAAAAATTGAGATTGTGTAAACTTGTTTGGATTGGGGGACACACAGGGCAGAGCTTTCAGGTATGTGTTGTTGATTTGCGAGCCAGGGAGTGAGGGTGGGACACCCACCCTGGGTGTGAGGGGTGCCCAACTAGCAGATTGAATTAAGTAAAGAATGAAAGAAGAAGCATAGTTATGACTTCTTCCTGGGAAAGCTCTGGCCTTGAGTCTCCAGTCATGACTTGCTCCTCACTTCTTGGCTTTCCATCTGCAATGCTGCAATGGCTCTCCAGCCTCTGCCATGTACTTCACCCTTGCCCCCTGCCCATGAACAGACTGTGTGAGACCTTCTGAAACTGTGAGCTAAAATAATTCTTCCGCCCTTCAGTGTGGATGTTGGGTATTCTATCACAGCAAGGAGAAAGTAACTAAGATGGTCTGTAATTTGCAACAGGTTTAATTTACAACAATGTGCAACAGGTGGGCCTGAATAGTTTGTTATTCAGCTGATTCCAATAAATGGGCAAAACTGGAAGCAACTGATACTGAACATCCTTAACATTTTATAATAAAGACAATGATAAGCATCAATGGGATCTTGTTTCTTACAAATCCTGCAGTATAAACTGATGATTTAAGACAAGTACCGTTGACTGGAGGATCTTGGGATCTTGATTGTTCTTGCTCAGGGATTAGAGTGGTAGCTATTTCTTATTTGGGTGGAGGAGTGGGAGAGTTAGAGGAGATTTCTCCTTCTTTAACAGTCAGAAGCCAAAAGATTAATGTCTAATCCAGGTTTTAGAGAATAAATAGTGCTTGTGTCCTGATGATATCATCAAGTTTGCTCACATACATATATAAATAGATGTGTTTGTTTGTTTGCCATGGTTCATAAAAACCATTAACCCTGCTACCCTACTCTCATAAGTAATACTTGGAAAAATGGAAGCCTTGGGTCAAAAAAAAAGGAACCTAACTAAAATTCTGCAATGCTTTAATAATAAGCAGGAAGAGAAGGCTTTCTATTCCATCTCACATCATTTTCCTCACTAAAAATACTATGAAATCCCCAATTATATCTTATAAAAAAAGAAAAACAGGGCTATGGCATAGCTCAGCTGTTAGAGATCCTGTCTAGGAAGGGCAAGGCCCTGTGTTCAACCTTCTGCCATCACATACTAGCTGGGCATGGTGGCCTAGGCCTGTAATCCCAGCATTGAGGAGATTGAGGTAGGAGGATTACAGTGAGTTCTAGGCCAGCCTGGGTGTATATAGTTCAGGATCAGCCTGGACTACAAAGCAAGATCCTGTCTCAAAAAGGAAGAAAAGGAAAAAACAAAAGTTACAGATTTACCAGTAAAATACATAATTCTGTGACTATTTCCTCTAAATTTTAAATTCATATAGCATATCATAAATTTGTAACCCAAGGGACTGTTGATATAGACATTAATGAGTATTTTAAAGAACTGTCACTAAAACCTGAGAGTTGTATTTTGATTTTAGACTTCATGCTATTAACAGCCGATAGTCAAACCAGACCAGATTGCCACGGAGAAAATTTCTTTCAAAAGCTATGACAGATCTGGCAGTTCTGAAATAAAAAGATAAAGGTGTACTTTGATAAGCAGCTCATGACAGAGCCCACAATTTTTTCCTGAGTTGTTATTTTTATTAGTATTTATGATATACAATAATTATATTAAACTTCAGGAATTGGTACCCAAATATATCATATCAACCTCATAGTCATTTCCTGTTATGGTTTTGATCTTGAGTGTTCCTCAAAAGCCTTGTGTATTTGGAACTGTATGTTATTGGGAACTAGGCCCTGGACGGACGGGGCAGGTGCTTGGGGTTTGAGTTGAAAAGATTATGTCAACTTGTCGAGACACTGGGGTGTCCAGGGCAGAGCTTTCAGGTGTTTGTTGTTGACTTGCGCTCAGGAAGTGAGGGAGGGCCACCTTGGGCTTGAGGAGTCCAACTGGCAGGTTGAACAAGTAAAGAAAGGAAGAAGAAACATTATTAAAGCTTCTTCCTGGGAAACCTCTAGCCTTTGCCTGAGTCTCCAGACTTCATTTTGCTTCTGTTTCACTTGGCTTTCTGTCTGGAGCAGGGTGAGCAGCTCTCTTGCATCTGCCATGTGCTCCCATTGTTGCTGGTTTCCCATGAAATGGGCTGTGTGAGACCTTACAAAACTGTGTGCTAAATAAATCTTTCCTCCTTTAAATTGTGAATGTTGGGTGTTTAGTTACAGCAAGAAGAAAGTAACTAAAACACATCCCTGCCCTCTTTCCTAACTTCCCACCCTCTCCCACATCCCTGCCCTCTTTCCTAACTTCCCACCCTCTCCCACATCCCTTTTCATCTTCCACAAACCCTTTCCCTGCTTCCTAGCATCTCTCTTACGTGTCTATTTTACTTATTTATACTTTAGGTTTCCCAAATTAGAGAAATCATGTGATATTTAATCTTCTGGATCTGATACATTCCACTAAGCATAATGATTTCAATGTACATTCATTTTCCACAAATGGCACAAAATTATCTTTTGCTATGGTAGAATAGTACTCCATTGTGTGTATATATATATATATATATATATATATATATATGTATATATATATATATATACACCATTTTTTTATCCAATAAACTGTTGATGAACATTTTGGAATCTTCTATGATTTATCTATTACAAGTTGTGCTGTTACAAACATGAATATGCATGTATCTCTTTCAAATAATGATTTTAACTCTTTTGAGAAGATACTCAAAAGGGGTACAGCTGGTTCAAATGGAATATCTATTTTCAGTTTTGTTGAGGAATCTCCATACTGATTTCCACAATGGTCGTACCCATTTACAGTCCCACCAGCAATGTAGAAGCATACAACTAAATGCATCCCTCACTTGACAACAGTTTGGTTAAGCCTACTGGTATCTCCTCAAACTAGCCTAAAAGAATACAATGTCTGAATTAGAGCTCTGTCTTTGAGAATTTATTTGGGGCTGGAGGTATGGCTCAGTGGTTAAAGTGTTTGCCTAGCATAACACCCTACATTTAATTTTCCAGCACCAAATAAAAATTATCATGTTTGGTGGCACAGACCTACCATCTCAGCACTCAGAAGGGTGATGCAGGAGGATCACTGTGCGTTTGAGGCCAACCTGGGCTACATAATGAGTTCAGGACAGCCTGGACTACAGGATGAGGCCCATCTCAAAGAGAGAAAGAGCAAGAAAGAATGTTTATGTGATTCTATCTGTGGCTTCAAAAAGAAACTTGGAGTCAAACTGAAGCAAATTTCTAGATAATTAAACCATTCAAAGGTTTCAGAGGGAAATGATTTGTTATTGTCATTCTGAGTCATCTCACTTCTTCCTGTCTTTGTGGCTGTGGACACAGTCCATTTGCCTCCTCCACAGATATAAAAAAGGATTCATTCCTTATTTTATGTCTATTTTGTTTTAATAAAGCATCAGCACAAGGAACAATTAAGTTCAAATATAATGCATGAATATTGATTTGGATAAACCATTAAACCATCCTAGAGCTGTTGTAGGCCAGAATTTAGAGACCACCAAATGCTAATTTAAAAGCTCACCATACACCAACTAAAGCAACATAAGGATCTTTATTTAACAGCCAAGATGGTGGTGGACTGTCGCCTGGACTCTGGGTGAGTCTTCAGAGAGCAGACTCAAGCAAGTTTTACACAAAGATTATATAGAGGATTTTACATCATTACATACATCATACATAGTGACCAATCATAACCTGACGTGACTCTCGCAAAGCCCGTGATTCTCATGGAATATGTCACTCTCAGGAGGCTGCCATGGAGGGAAAGTGCAGGGGTGAAGCCTCCGTCCTTATCACAAGACTCCAGAGCCATCCTGATAAGTGCACAAGCAAGACTCCAAGGCGAGGCAGGCGGCCTCACAAGATGAACTCACAGCAGACTGACTTATAAATTTTAACTTACACAGTAAACTCTACTTCACACAGCAAACACATAACTTGAATAGCATAATCACCACGAAATGGAGTTATTTTAGTATTTAAGTTGGCAGTCTGAGTTATATCTCTTTACAGCTGGGTTACAGAAAGTCACAAAATTACAAAAGCATACCTAATGTTGGATTTTTAGTACGCTGTCACAGAGCAAGCAGCAGCATGCACCCTGCCTCTGACTCCCGCAGTTTCTACCTGTTGCAGCTCACTCTGAAATGATAAGAAGAGCAACGCTTCAAGCTTGGTTGTTTTTAAAACCATCTGATTAAAAACTATTGGTCAATCAAAGAAGCTCTTCCTCTTTAGTTAAGCTCTTATTCTGGGGGAGAATAGTGCTGTCGCCCTGATTGTGTCCCTTTCCAGATTCATATGTAGAAGTTCTAACCTGCAGTGTAACTGAATTTGGAGATGGGACAAACAAGGAGGTTGTTTAGGTTAAATAATATCATAAGGGTGGAGTCCTGAATCAGTGATATCAGTGACGATCAGAAGAGCCACCAGACAGCTCATCCTTCCTCTCCATTGTGAGAAGCTGGCTTTCCTCAAGCTAGGAAGTGGATTCTTGTAAGTCCACCGGACAAAATTGCCATGGACACACACCGTCTTTTGTAATGGAGAGATTTATTAGCAGCGGCTGACTGGAGCAGGGAGGTTGCTAGACCAGACCAGCTCAGATCATTAGTTCTTTTATACAGATCTTAATCCCCATTTAACATATGAAGCAACCCAGAAGTAAAAGCCAGCTATTAACATTCACAGATTACATACAGAGCAAGAAGATGATAACAGGAGCAAATTCCAGCAGTTAGCAATTTAGCGTATATCCACAAGTTTTTTTAACTACAGGGTTATCTTATCAATGGGTTCAGTAGGTTTCACAACAGATCAATGGGAGGTTGGTTTTTTTTTTTAATCAGCATGACGATATTAGGCTCAAGAATAAGGAGAAGACTAAATCACGGAAGTGGAGGGAAAGGAGGGGAGAGGGGGCACGTGCCAGGCCTCACATCCTCCCCAGAAAACTAACTGGCCAGCAACTTGATCTTGAATTCCCCAGCCTTCAGAGCTGTGAGAAAAAAAAAAAAAATTCTGTTGCTAAGCTATCCAAACTGCAGCATTTTCTTTCAAGCTGCCCAAGCTGACCACAATAAACACACATGTGATAAGGAAAGGAGCACATTGGGCTCCACCTACTTGAGGACAATGCACCCAAATGTTTCAAAAAGCTTACAATAGCCCAAGGTGACAGAGATGGGCCTGAGAAGCTACTCATATTGGCTGATGAGTTGAGTACAAAGTGCATCCTGGCTGAACAGTTGAGCTCCTTGTGCTTGGAATGAGTCAGCTCTGGTTTGAGCTTTCACACATTGACTTCCTGTTGACAGAACAGAATCGAATGTCAATTTCTTCAGTTGTTTTGTTAAGTCATATCCATCAACTCTAAACTGGCAAATGCTCCTTATTATTTTTATGCTCTCCCAAGAAACAGCTCATTCATTATCTGGCTTTAACCGTAACTGTCTGTGTAACCACCTATTAGAGCCTACATATGACACACTGCGTTTTCCCGTGGACTGAGAAAAAAACAGATTAAGGCTATCCTCTGAGAGTTAAAATTTGAACTCTTCATACAGCATGACACACAAAAATATTCTGAAGAGGCACAAGGTTACTGCTTTCAAAGTTACTGTAAAATCTGCTTGAAGGTCAGTATATCTCAAGCCAGTTAGAAGGAAGGCAGACAGTGTGGGTGCAGAAAAGAAGAGTCAGGACAAGCCATGCACCAGCAAGAGGAAGGTCAGTAGGCCAGGCCCTGGCTCTGTGCTCCTGCTTCATGGCAGGCCCAACTTTGTTTTAACCTGATCCCATCAAATACCTCACTGCCTTATTTGGCATTTTACTGTTCCATTTTTCCCAAGCAAATTTCTATAAACATTTTGCTTCCTGTTTCATTTCTCATTGAAAATCTAAGAACATATTGCTTCTCTACATTTGTGGGTTTTTTACTCTCTAAATTGGGGTAATTCCAATTTCCTTTTGAGAGACAAATATACTTTTGATGGCATTAAAAAAAAAAAACAAGTTTCAGCTTCTACAGCTTGCCCCATCATGCCCCTTCTCCCATGATGCCTCTGCCTCAGAGCAGCCAACCGTGAATGAATCCAAAATAAAATACTCCTCCTGTAAGTTGCAGGTGTCAGGTATTTTGTCCTAGCAATGGGAGAGCCAACCAATACACATGTCAAATACTGAGTCGTGGTAACTTCACCAGGGTCATGAATGCTGACTACCTCCAGGAGGCTTTCCAGGAGACTGGCAGTCAGCTTTCCCCCTTGGAGGGCTCCTGACAATCCTGCTTTGGCAAAACATGCATAAATGCTTCTATTAATGCTCTGATTCTCTAATAACTCAAAGAAGTAATGCAGTTGTTTTTAGCTGTGATTGGTCTGGTCCACTCAGAGAGAATAGCAGAGATTATTGATTTTCCATTCCATGGTCATTTGATCTTTTTTTCTGGTAACAAAAATCTAATCATATTTAGGGCCACAAACATGTATAAACAAACAATGCCATTGGCTAGCTTCTCCACTGCCAGTAGTGGTCAATAAGAACTAATGTGGTAGGGACCTGAGTCTGCCCCTACTGGAACAAAGGAGAAAAGGCAATATGGACTCATCAGTATCAAGACACACACGCAGCCCCTAGCACAACTCTGTGACTTTAATGTCACAGCCTGGCGGGCTCAAAGCAGCCAATCACATTTGGACAAAAGTGTATATAAAGAGGAGCCCTTCATTTTCTAGGCTCGGCTCCTGTATATTAATCCACTGGGCCAGTACCAGCACTAACTCATACAGCTGCTTCCTGCTTAAGCCTCGGTGTCCCACCTCTCTGTCTGAGTAACCTGCAGCACTAAGTGGCTTGGGGCTTCCAGGAACCTCCTTCAAAGAGAAACGATTCCGTAGGAAGGACTGTCCATTTCCCTTTCCTTCTCCCTACCATCTGGACCACAGAAGCAGACTTCCAGCAACAATGCTGATCTAGGAGGCATACTTGAAGAGAAGGCAAGTGCTAGTGACTGTGAAACAGAAGGAAGGAGCCTGCTGACCTCGGAGCCTCCCTGTTAATCCAGCACTCTTTACTTACGGACTTCTTTTACATAATAAGAAAAGAAAAAAGAAAACAGAATATTCATTCCACTATTGTTTGGAGCTTCTGTTGTAAAACCCACCCACTCAACTGCCATCTGTAGTTTTTCTTTATAGAGTTCACTTAGCCATGATCAACTATGGTCTGAAAATATTGAGTGGAGAGTCTAGAAATAAACAACTGGTGAGTTTTAAATGGAATGTCATTCTGGGTAATGTGATGAAATCTCACATATTCTACAGTGTCCTGCCTGGGACATGAATTGTCCCTTTGCCCAGTACTTCCATGCTACATATCCTCTCTGTCTGTTAGTCTCTAAGTGGCTATCTCAGTTGTCAGATGGGCTACCACAGTATTGCATGCATCTATTGTTCAAGTAACATTTATTTTACTTACTAATGGCCCCAAAGCATATTATTAAAATGATGCCAGTACAGAAAAAAAGTACTACAGAGAGAAGGCCAAAGCTCTCCACTTAAGGAAAATGAAATATTGTGTACTGAGGATACTAACACCCACAGTAAGAATAATTCTTCTATCTATGACATTATGAAGATTTGGGCACAGGCCTGTAATCCTAGCACTCTGAGAGGCGAGGCAGGAGCATTGTACGCTAAGTTTAAACATAGCGTGGGCAGCTTAATGACTTAGTGAGACGCTGTCTCAAAATGAAACATCAAAGTAGGCTAGAGTTGTATCTCAGTATGAAGGGCTTCATCCCTAGTACAAAAAAGAAAGGAAGGAAGGAAGGGAGGAAGAAATGAAGGAAGGAAATTCATAAAGAAAAACATATTCATGCTGGTTTTGCTATTTCACCTCAATGTACAAAATTTACAATGATAGTGTACAGTAAGTGCTTAGTTTAGATGGAAAAGACACTAAATTATAGGGTTTGATAATCTCCATAGTTTCAGGCATCCACTAGAGGTCTTGCAACGTAGTCTAAGTCACCCTTTGATGGTAAGGAGGCATTACTGTACATATCCCCAATTAATCCTAATAATAAAACCAGAAATCATATATACAGTATGTGCCAAACAATAACAAGCAGCATGACATGACTTTATGCTGTAATATCGAGACCTTTCCAATTCTTACAGGGCTTTCATCTTTCCAACTTTTTACTTTGCCTCATTTACGCAGGAAAAAATAACATTAAAATATCATGTAATCAACAAACTATTCCCCCTTCACTGATCCATCTATGGCCTGACCTATAAAAATGCCCAAGCCTACTCAAGAAGATACTTTTATCTTAACTGTACAGTGCTGTATACAAAATATTTTGTTCCTATTGTAAAAATCATACATGGCAGCCAGTAGTCTGTAATAATATTTTCTCCATTCATGTGTATTTTGTAAGTGGATCTAGTAAAACTGTTGTTTGTAATGTTCCATAAAAGTAATGTCCTCTGGCTTTTGAGGTTATTATTTGCTTTATTATTTCATAATCATTTGAAATAATATAACAGTTTTTCCATTTGAACTACAACAGCAACTCCATTGGAAGATATAAGGATATTATGTAAGTACTGAGTATGAGCAGTGTTGTGTTAAATCAAAGGAATCCCATACACAGTTAGACCAATCAACAGAACAAAAGGTGACCATGTTAATAATCAACCCAGACAGATTCTAGCATCCCCACTCTTTAGCACCCACAGACAAATTCATTCATTCACTTATTCACTCAGTCAACATACACAAATCAAACATTTCTACTTGCCAGGTACCACAGTAGTCACTGAATAATCTGAGAAGGAGACAACCTGCTTTTCAGGAACTTACGGTATGAACATGCCTCTATTTACATGATAACAAATATGGATACACAAATTAAAAATACATTTGGCTGCAAAATTGCTACAATAAAGACAAAAATTGTCATAGTGGAGGCATGCACATGAACAGAACCCTTATCCAAGCTAGAGTCATTCAGCATGCCTGGGAATCAGCCAGGCTGCTCTTCCAGGCTGGTCCTATGTGGATGAGGCCTGGTTCAACAATATCAAAAGGTAGAGCAAGACCTCGAGCCCAGGATTCTTACAACCCACTCCTAACTAGATTGTGCGGCAATTACTGTGATAAAATTGAGTCAACAAGTGTGTGCATGTTTACTCCTTTTAAGAACCCAGCCCTCTCCCTAACACCCCATCCTACAAACATCCAAAACACAACAGCTTAAGCACCAGAGTGTCTCAAGGGGAATGCTCCCTCTCTCTTGACAAGAGATGAGTCCACTTTTTCCATAAATCAAAAATGAGCATTGAGATGCCTTTGGAGTGACCAAGCAAAGGCTGCTTTGCCTTTTTCTTTTCCCTATGTACATATTCTACACAGACCTGTGACAATGCCCCAAAGAAAGGCCGCAGGTCAAGGTGACAAGCGGCAAGAACCAAGGAGAAGATCAGCCAGGCTGTGGGCTATGTTTCTGTCCTTATCATGGAGTTAAAACCAAGGAAAGTATTAACTCCAAGAAAATAAAGATCAAAAATGACACACTGGGGGAAAAAGCCACAGATACAAATGTTAAAACAGCAGCTGAAAAGAAGGTAGAAGATATTGGAGAAAAATAGCACAAAGAAAATGCTGAAAATGGAGAAACCAAAATTATGGAGGACTGAGTTCTTGAAAAAGAAAGAGAGGAGATAAGGAAAAAGTTGAAGACATTAAAGAAGAAGGAGGATGAGAGCAAGAAACAGGCAGCAGAAGAAAAATACGAATGAGACCAAAACGAAGAAGGGAAAGGGGAAGATGGAAAAGAGGAGAAAGCTAGAAATGAGAAAGGAAGAGAAAAAAGGAATGTTATTATTTATTTGAATAGTTCAATGAGTCATTCTTTATATAAGACTTGGTAAGTATTGTCATTGCTTTAGAGCTGGGTTGGAGAGAGGATTATTAAAATAATTAATATGCCTGGTCTGAAAGAGATTAACTTTATTATTACTTGTTTTGGCTTTGTCTTCATTACCAAAATACTACAGCTAATTCCATCAGCTTTTAGCAATATTAAACCTTAAGTTGTAACTGATCTTACCAATTTTCATAAAATACATGTTAATTGCACATTTAGATATGTTAACCTTTCCAATTCTATATAAAATTATACGTTCAAAGGAGCTTGATAAACTTGCTGTGGTCCTTATAACACCATCAGGGTCTGTATAGCCTGCTAATCTTGTAGATAACAAAAGATATCAGATAATTTACCTCCAATCCTCCACTGGCACAGATAATAATTAGTTTTGAATATCTTATTCCTTACTTAACTCATGGAGATTGCTGCAGAAATATTTGAGGTCAAAAAGGTATCTGTCTTCTGCATTAAGAGCAGAATTAATATTGTAGTAATAATTAAAAATAGAAAAATAGCCTCAGAAAGTCTCCCCTATATTTTGTCCATTTTTATGAGTACGTGTGTGTGTGTGTGTGTGTGTGTGTGTGTGCGTGATTCACAATGGTTAGGCTGAGATTGAGAATATTGTGCTCATATATATCACATCAACATTACAATTACTTCCTCTCTCCTTTTTTGGTCCTCCTCCTCCCTCCCTCACCCCCCTGACTCCCACTATCACACTCATTTGGTTCTATAGAATGCCTGTATTATGAGTTTATCATATTAGAGAAACCATGTGATATTTAACCTTCTGAGTCTGACTCACTTCACTGAACATGATGAGCTCAAGTTGCACCCATTCACCTACAAAATTCTCAAATTTGTCTGTCTTTGTAGAAGAGTAATACTACATTGGGTACACACACCACAATTTTTGTATCCATTGGTCTGTTGATGGGTATTTTGACATCTTCCACAATTTAGCTATTGTTAATTGGGCTGCTACAAACATGGGTAGGTGTACAACACTATTATACCTTGCTTTTAACTCTTACCTACATTTTTGAGTTGGACCTGTGGTTGGGTATGTGTGGGGTGAGAGAAAAGCAGCAATAACAAGCAGAATGGGAGATTCCAAGCCAACACTGAAGGCTGCTATCTTGGTTTGGGCTCCCCTGAAATCAGATACCAAGGCACATATTTGAGTGTAGTCTAGCTACATGGCAATAGTGGGAAACAGATACAGGATTGGGGAAATGGAAAGAGAAAGTGTCAAAAGCCAATACATTCTACACTTTTATGCCATTTACCACTCTGAGCAACTAGACCTCAATTCTACTGGGGAACTCTGGGACACAGCATAGAACACTTCTCAAAATTAGGTCCACCAAGAGACCAGGAAGCCAAGATAGTTAGCTTCCAATGCCCACCGTAACTGTTATAATCATTAACATTTACTCTGCTCCAGAGTCATTACCTGTCCAGCACTTCAAGTTTATCCTGCAATGGGCTGGGTGTGTGTCCGTCACTGAGGGATAGGGAAGATCACCCTTACCCAGCTATGAGTTTCTAGTAAGCAGCTTTGTTATATAGAGGTGAATGCCAAGGGGATATGAACACCAATAAAATGTGCTCTAATGGCTCTGGAGATACTTACCAGATTGTCCCCACATTGCCTTTGACTGGGATTTCGACCATGAAGTATTGGCTAAATGACTAGCTCTCTCTGATGATAAATGAATTAGCAATGAAACATACATGATTTGCCTACTCACACTTGCCCTTCAAAATAACACATTTGATTGTAACACAGTCTTTAGCATCACAATTTAGGCCTAAGACTTTCAGATGCTATACTAGCTCTGGAATGAAAAGATTTTAACACCCTGAAATCATACTCTGCAAGTAGGTTCAGAAAGCAGGCCCTTTTTGAAATTTCCAAGATATATGCTGGTCTCACGTATAAATCTCATTGGTCATATCCAGTGACTACTACACGCATCCAGTGTTCCCTCTGAAGTCAGAGAAAAAATTTACTGGAGGTTGCCAGGTACTGTTCTAAGTGTTTTGCTTGTATGAAATCAGTAAATTCTCATTATGAAACCATGGTGTAGTTCTATTATTCACATCATAAAATAGATGACATACAGAGACTGGTAACTCATCCAGGGTCACACAGCTAGTGAATGGTAGACCATGAATTAAAACTGATAATCAAAGCTGCCTGTCCTCGCTCTTCCTCCTTCCTAGAGCCTAGTGAATGAAAAATGTGGCTTCTTCATGACAACATGAAGTCACAACTTTGTCAAGGCAAACTTGTCTAACCCTTGGCCTGCAGGGCTCAAGACTGCTTTGGATGCAGCAAAAAATAAATCCATAAACTTTCTTAAGACATTAATAGGCAACATTCATATGCAGGTTTTTGCAACTGCTTCTGGAGATAATTTGACTGTGCAGATCTCAATCACAAACTTGTAGACTGGACATCTCCAAACTCTGGCCAATAGGCCCCATGCAACCCTAAATGGTGACAAATGCGACCTCGTGAGATCATAAACTCTTAACATTATGTCATTTTTAGCACTAATGCTCATGACTTGATCACAGAGTGTTCAAGTGCAGTGTGGGTAGGCGATGACAAAACACTGCACAGGGGATGGTACAGTACAGGGCTAAATCTGTCTCCCCTGCCTGCCACATACAACCGCTGGAACCACAACCTGTGCACATCAGATGTTACAGGCACGTGTGTAACTTAGAAAGTAAAACACAGCGATTACTGATAGCAGTATTTTTACTTAATATATCAGATAACTTCTAAGTTTTGGGTTAGATGTAAGTATGTATGCCTGCGAAGACTGGTGTTTATTGTTATTAAACAACTAAATGAGTCTTCTTATTAAATTAATAAACTTGGGCTTGTTGGGTTCTTTCATCTTAATGTTATAATAAAAACATAAAAAGGAAATTTTGCTAATCATATACATTAACTGTGTTGTATGTTTTACATGCAGCCCAAGACAACTGCTCTTCTCTCATTGCAGCCTGGACATGCCAAAAAGTTGAACATCCATGCTCTAAGGAGATTTTTCCATCCAATTGTGACAACTATTTTAAAGTTACCACACTCTCTACAACCACCACACACCTCACTAGCCTCTCTCCTCTTGTACAGAAAGAACAGGATTCCAGAGTGTGTATGTGACTCCAAAGAATTAGCTATTATGATTTATACAGAAGCCAAACATACAAATCACCCCAGATGCAATGTGTAGAAAAGAGTGCTGAACTCCAGAAATCCATAAAATCTGAATTCTGATCCCATTCTGCCATTAGTGGGGTAAGTTTGATTTCTTCACCTGTCACACGAACAATTTGAACTAGAAAAGCTGCAAGTTTCCACATTGCCCTAAACTCCATGGTCCTGGGTTCAAAAATATTTTTCAATTATTCTGGTGCTAGATGGAGGCAATATTTTCTGTTGCTTGTTTTCGAGCAACTCACATAACCCTGGTGTGGAGTTCCCTCCTTTGGAGATGCCACATCACGTCCAAGCCACAGCCACAGATGGCGGTTAGGTATCAGTATCAGAGACCAACAGCAGCTCAGAGCTCTGAAGAGCAAGTCAGCAACCACACGAGGCTCCTCGCCATCTCAGTTTCACAGACTTGGCAGACCTTGGGACCTTCTTACATTAGGCGAGCGCACGGAAAGTGTATCTCAGCAAAGTCTTTTTCTTGTTCTTAAATAATATTTGTTGGTATCTAAGGAAATGGCAACTGAATGACAGGTCCCAAACACAAAAGACCGAGCCTAAGTGAAATCAGAGAGCAAACCTTATATTCAATAGGCTGCCTCTTTTGTAGTTAACTTTCTACTATTAAAGTTTTTAATCATATACAAAAGTGGACCGACTAAGGTGATGGAGCCTCCATGAGCCCTTCGCCTGGCTTCAACTATTTCCAACTCATGCCCAAACCTGCCTCATCACTACCCAAATCTAGTATCCCCAGATCTAGATTATTTTGAATAAATCTTCACCATGATATGCTGCCTGTAAATAGCTCAATAAGTATCAGCAAAAGATAAGAATTCATTTTGAAAGCATAATCCTGATACTATGATTACATTTTTAATCTGCTTTGCTAGCATGTTTGTAAGTGTTGGCTCTTTAATATCAAATAACATATTCAGTTACTGTCCAAATTTCCCCAACCAACTTATTTTTTAAACAAGTAACTTACTCAATCAACATTAAATATGTATTTTGATCACATCTCTGCCACTAGCTGTGCAATTCTGAATAAGCTGATTCTGATACTTCCTATTTGAAATCAAGTGCACAGGATATTTACCTAATTTCACTCTTGCGTTCTTATCTCCTTTACCTCATGTTGAAATCACAGCTCTTGGTGATGAAAAACATCACTACTCCATTTCTCTGGGCTCCCATTTCTTCATATATGCTGCACAAATGATTTGGACTAGACAAGGATATAAGATTTCACAAAGTACTAAAAAAATGCTCTTGGTCCTAGATTTAAAAATATTGAATATGTTAATATGCATAAATATGTGTTTTAAATAACCTGAAAATATTATGGTTTTCCCAACAATGTTTTTCCTAATAATTTATTTATTGAAGAAATTGAGTCATTTTTCTTACACTATCTAGAGTATGTTTTCACTGTTGCAACTCCATGGTATCATTTGTAATGTTCTTCTCTCTGCTTCACATTTTTTGAGGTGATAGTGATGGGATTAAGGTTCAATTTTTATCAGGGTATCATTTGTATCTGTTAGAAGTGAAAAAATATTTGCCTTTCTTGGTAGGATGTTAGCAGCTACTGATCATAGCTGAGAGTGTGCCTTGTTACCAAGCTATTCATTTTTCCTAGACCTTTTCTACAGACATAGCTACAAAAAGAGTTTTGTTTTCATTTTGGTTCTTTTAGAGAAGAGGAATTTGTTTCTTAAATACATAACAAATTTATGTTGATATTTCATATTTGAAATCAAGTTCATAGCATATTTACTTAATTTCATTCTTGCATTCATATCTCCTTTATCCCAAGTCAAAATCATTACTCTCTATAATTTTTTTTAAAAATCCATAATGACTTGCTTGCTTTTTTATGAAATACACACATAAAGACAACATCATAGTATCATCAAAAATATGAAACAGTTTAAGAATTTTTTTCTTGTTTGGAGGAGGTTTGGTTGTTTCATTTGTTTTTATGGAATTTTTTTTCATTAGAGTGCTTCCCAGTAAGGATTTACAATCATGTTCCTGTCATTTATAGTCACTTAAGTTTCAGATCAAATCTACAGGAAGTATCCAGAGTTTAGCTTTGATTATGGTCTTATTCCTTCTCTTTCCATTATGTTTCTAGTTTAAAATTTTATTTCTATTTTGTCTTTTTTACAAATTTTATTAGCATTTCTTTTTAGTTTATTCTTTTATTTATACCTTATATTATAGCATATTTCACATAATGTTATCTACCCTACATTTTTAGTTGTTTATGTTATATTCTAAAGGCAACAACATAGCAGTAGTACAGAGATGGTCCTTGGTTATTTTCTCTCTCTCTTTTTTTCTTTTCTTTTCTTTTTCTTTTTCTTTTTTTTTTTTTTTTTTTTTTTTTTTTTTTTTTTTTTTTTTTTTTTTTTTTTTTTTTTTTTTTTTTTTTTTTTTTTTTTTTTTTGTTTTGCTTTTGTTTTACTGGGAACTCAGGGCATTCACCCTGAGCTACATCACTAATCCATTTTTTATTTTGAGATAAAGTCTCGTTAAGTCACTGTATCAGTTAGGTTTCCTAGGAAAATAGAATTAATAGAATATTAAATATGTATGTGAAGGGGTTTGTTTGGTTGGCTTACAAAGTCTGAGCATAGAATCCAAAATGGCCACCTGCACATGTGAGGCCTGGAGGGTCTAGCATTTGCTCAAACGTGAAGATGGAAGATGCAAGTCCAGGACAGAAGGTCTGGGTGTTCACTGTAGGACAGTCAGTGAGTCTGAGCTGCAGATCCACGTCCAAAAGTGATGGTACAGTCTTGAGGTCTTCAGCCAATCTACACTGGAGAGCAGTGATGTGCATCTGAGTCTGATCTGAGAGGAGAGCAAAAGGCAGAGTTCTCCCAGAAGGAAATACCGTACAGTCTTTCTTCTTCCTTTCTTTGTATTCAGTTCGAGCTGCCAGTCTGTCGGTTGGTTCCACCACATCCAGAGTGGGTCCTCTTTCCTCAGTCTGCTGGTTCATACATGACTCAAATCTAAAGCTCTGCCCAACAGATTTGCTCTGCATTTCCTAATCCCTTTAAGTTGACATAAAACTTTAAGTGACCACAGTCACTAAATTTTCGGGGCTAGGCTCAAGGTTTTGATCCTCCTTTTTCGGCCTCCTCAAGCGCTAGGATGATAAGCCTGCACCACCACGCCCAGCTATGTTTCTCATTTCTTTCAGCTACATATTCCCATATATGAATGTACCAATAATTTGCTCCACTAGTCTTCTACTAATGGGCATTTGATCAGTTATTTTTTGCAGGAGCTGAATGGGCAAAAGGAATTAGTCTACAGTTACAGTATAGCTATAGTAAGTCGAAACTCTTGCTCCATCATACTTCTCTGAACTGGCACACACTAGATGGCCACAGAGGCAAAAATATACACAAAGATAAATGTAAACAAGCCTTGATGTAAACACATATATTTCTTCCCAATAGCCCATAATTCCCTTTTCACAGCTAATGCATACAGATGTGCTTATCTCAAGTCTTAAGAGCTTTCTGTGAGGACCAGACTAGTGGGCCATAACAAATTGGCTCCTTTATAGCACAACTGCTGTCATAACAAAGGTGTTTCTGTGAGATAAAGAGAGTACAAGCTGACCTAAAGAAAGCTCCTCTGTGATACTTTTCTAGATCACCCCAAACACTTTTCACATCCTTAAAACCTTACAAAAATCTTGGGCTTTCATCCTGGTGACTCACTTCTTGGACTCGCTGGATGCTCTCTTGCAGTAAGTCATTAAATCTTAACCTTCTAACCTCCTGTATTTCTTGACTGTTGGTAAATTCTTTATTGTTGCTGTTTTCTAAAATTACTCTTTTTATTATTCTGTGTTTGCAATGCATGATAATTACACTCATCCTGAGGAATTGGTACATATACATACTGAACCTTAATCATTTCTCCTTCCCCCCTCCCTTCCTATCAGCTTGTACCCCTCTTCTCAGATCCCCTTTCCTTCTCCACAAAATTTATCTCCTTGTTTCCTATCATCACTCTTTTAATTTACTCTTTTATACTTTGGGTTTCTCATATTAGAAAATTATTTTGTGTCTGACTCATCTTTTCTAAGCATAATAGCTTCAAGGTGCATCCATTTTTCTATAAATGATGACAATTTATCTTTCCTTATGGTATAACAGTACTCCGTGCTGTGTATATACCACACTTTCCTTATCATTCATCTCCTGGTAGACACATTGGCTGCTCCCACGCGTTAGCTATTTTGAATTGTGCTGCTATAGACAAGGGTGTGTATGTGTCACAGTTATATGATTCTTTAGCTCTCTTGGAAAGACATCCAGAAAGACAGAGCTGAGTCAAATGAAATATCTCTCAGTTCTTGAGGAATCTCCATTCTGATTTCCATAATGATTATACCAGTTTACAGCCCCACCAACTAGGCACAAGAGTTCCTTTTCCCCCACAGCTTCACCTGTATTTGTTGTGGGTTTGTTTATTTGTTTGTTTGTTTGTTTGTTTGTTTTTGAGTTCTTGATAATAGCCATTCATACTGAAGTAAGATGGAACCTCAGTGTTGTTTTGATTTGCATTTCTCCAGTCGATAAAAATACTAAACACTTTTTCATATATTTATCAACCAGTTGTGCTTCTTATGAAAAGTGTCTAAGCACTTCAATTGCCCATTTTTATTGTGTCTTTTATTTTGAAGAGTCTAGTTTTCTTTTTTTCAGTTCTTTGTATATCTAGTTATTAGCCCTCTGTCCAAGGAGTAGTTAACAAAAACATTTTCCCGTTCTGTTGGTTCTCCCTTCATGCTGTTGTTTCCTTTGCTGTGCAGAAACTTTGAAATTTAGTATAATCCCATGTGTTGATTGTTGGTGTCATCCTTCGCGCAATAGTGTTCTGTTGAGAAAGTGCCTGCTTTCCCTGTGTCTTCAAGCATCTTGTCATTTTATCTTTCAGCAGGTTCAGTGTTCCTGTCCTAATATCTAAGTCTTTGATTCACTTTTATTTGACATTAATACTGGATGAAAGATGTAGCTCTACCCACCTGGAGTCCTGGCATTCCACAAGTTGCACTTTACTAGGAATTCTTTAATTCCAAATGATATTGCAACAAATGGGATGTCTTTTTTGTAAGTTTCTCACATTAAAAAAAATGAGAGATAAACTGTTCCTGCCTCTTTTCCCAACATTTTCTACCTTCTCACGTCTGTTGCTTTCAGGTTTGGTATAGAGTCTGACACACAGTAGGTGCGCCATACAAGCTTGCTGATCAAAGAAAACCATCTGTGTGCACAATTTAGAAGTATATCAGTTTACTATATGAAAGAAAAGAAGAAAATGTTGGTGAGACTTGTGCAAATGGTGCAAGTTTGTGGAAATTTTCTACACTCAAAAACTGATTTATCTATTAGAAAGGTGGCCTAACATGCTGCAAATCCAAAAACTTCTAGCTGATGCATACAAAATGTATTTTTTAAAAAGATACTTTCTGCTATAGTTTGGGTGGAGTTTGGGCATTTCCCAGTGACCCATGGTGTTTTGGGGTTTGTTTATTTGTTTGCTTGACACAGGGTCTCATTCTTTAGTCCCACCTGGTCCTGAAGTCACTGTGAAGCCCAGGCTGGTTGCAAACTCCCAGAAATCCTCCTGCCTTATCCTCCCAAGTGCTGGGATTACAGGTGCGCACCATCATGCCCAGTTTATGTGGTGCTGGGGAATCGAACTCAGGACCTTGAGCTTGCTAGGCAAGCACATCTGAGCTATTCCTCCAGCCCCTGATCCAGGGTGATTAAAGGTTTGGTTTGAACCTTTTCAAGGTGTTGCCTGGTGGGAGATCCTTAGGTCACTGGGTAAGATATTTCTTGTACAGCTTCTTTGGTATTTTGTATTTCTCCTGGAAGGGGTTGTTATAAGAAGAAAACAAATAGATAAAAAAGGAGACAGCCTAGTCTCTCTCTCTCTCTCTCTCTCTCTCTCTCTCTCTCTCTCTCTCCCTCTCTATCTCCCTCTCTCCCCCTCTCTCTCTCCTCTTTTCTTTCTCACTTGAGATGGAACTGCTTGCCCAAACTCGACCTCCCACCATTGCCATTCAAAATCTACCATTCACCACGGAGCCCTCACCAGAATCAAGACAATGCAAGTACCCTTCTTGTGTACCTCCAAACTCACCATTGAGAGTGAGATAAATAAACTTTTTTCTTGATAAGTAACCTGTGTCGTGTATTTTGTTATAGTGACAAAATATGATTAGTACATTCTCAGTGAATCATAATCTTGGATTCCCTTCCTTAGTTAATAATTTTATGAACAGGTTAAAATTGGTCCTAAGGACTTCAGTGGTGAGTTCTTTGGGTTTTCTTTCTAATCCCAGACTTACTACCTTGGCAGCCAGTGCCTTCACTACTGTCATGCGGAGGTACAAGTCTAGGCCTCCCTCTCAGCCTCCATCTAGACCAGAAATAGAAGCTCTTTCATTACTGCCAGGCAGAGATGGTGGTTCTGACTCCCGCTAGCCTCCTTAGATACTCTCCAGACTAGGAGGATTAGAGTGACTCACTACTGCTGCCCGCATGCCCTCCACTGACACCACATGATAGCAAGGCAGATCCTTACCACTCTGGGAGGGGGAGAAGGGTAAAGATCCCAGTCCCCAGCAGAGAACTTGGGAAGGCTCATTATAGACTGGGTAGAAGTCAGGGATCCTCTCTTTGTTTTCTCTGGCCTTGTGAAGGGGAGAAAATGAATTATTTGTGGTGTTTGGATGGAAAAGAGTAGTATTGTCTAACGTTTTATCTTGCTAGGCTACTCCTTTCATGGCCTTTCAATTAAAGAGAGAAGGCTTTCTTCTCCTCCTCCTTCCCCCCCTCCTCTTTCTCCTCCTCCTCCTCCTCTTCCTCCTCCTCCTCTTCCTTCTTCTTTTTGTCTGTGCCCCTTCCCTTTTCAAAGTCACTGACTTCTGAGGCAGTAATTCTGAGATTAGAAAGAAAACCCAAAGAACTCACCAATAAAGTCCTTAGGTCTCAAGGTTATAACTACTTGCTCACTTCTCTCCAACTTTCAGTCTTCTTATATTTGCATTTTACATAATATGAAGGGGAATAACAAGAAAAATGTACCTACTTCAGAAGAAATAAAGAAGTGTAGTCTATTTTTCCAGAAGTAGAATCATAGGTTTATGTTTTTAAAATCCCTTCAGCTAACACTGACACGTTCAGCAACATCATCACTATGACATGGATATATTCTCTTTGATTTCTTTATTAATTTAATGAGAATTTGATGAGTTCTTAACCTATTTCTTAGCACTGAACCAGTCTTTGGACATAGCACATTTTACTGCCACAGTTCAGGGAAAAAGACGATTCAAAATGGTCCTGGCTGTGATAGAGATCTATGCAAAGAACCTGATGACACCAGAGGGAAAGCAATTCACCAGGGTGACATGAAGACAGGGGTCGACTGGAATGAGGGAAGAGCAGGTGTAAGACAGGCCATGGAAGGTGTGCACAAGGGCTGAAGCCACAGTTTTCCTAATCAAAACTCATTCAGACTATACTGCGTACATGGAAAATACTGCACACTTCCCTCTCCACTGTGGCAGAGCTGAGTCTCTTTACATTCTTAGTTGTTAGGAATTTCTGTCCTTAGTTATCCAAAATAATCACATTCATTGAATCAAAAAGAAGGTGATTGCCAGGGCTGGAGGTCAGGTAAATGGGGATTTAACCACTAATAAGGCATAAACAAATTGTAGTCACACAAAATAAATACATTCTAAAGATCTTTTATGCAATGTGCACCTCCAATCAATAATCCATTAATGTATTATATGCTTTATTAAGAGAGCAAAGCTCATAAATTTAAAAACCATAATACCTTCTTTATTCAGCCACAGCAATGTCTCTTCACAGCCTTTCAATTCCAGGTTCTTTAGGCATTTCGAGAACCACACTCCAAAACAGAAAGGACTGCTGCATGTCTCTCAACCAATTAGTGGGCCAGCAATTTAAAGCCACAGAAACAGTTTGCTATGAATTTTACTACCACCCTAAAAATGAAAATGATAAGATAAAAGAGTGAGAAAGTAATAAAATAAAGATACTAAGACTGAAGCCTCACACTGGGGCTCCACACTTCATCTTATCACAAGTGGGAGGCCACATACAAAGGATGTGGTCTGAAATGTTGGGCTTTGGTCAGAACAGCATGTTCATCTGGCAGGCCACAGAAGCAGCAGCTATAATCAAGGGGAGGATCTGACCCAACAATGCCAACCAGCACCACGGTGGTGGACCCTTCTGAACTGGCAGTTCTCCTACTGCGGATTATTTGATGGCCCTTTGACCCTAACTCAGAATCGCAAGCTCCACTTCTATTCGATCTAATTTACAGTCCATGCTTTGGGAATGGAGGTGGATGGAAATTCTTACGTAATATTTCCCCAGAGCTGCAGGCTAAGCCTCTAACTCACCACTATAGTCACATGATGTTTGTTGAGTGCTCAAGTTCATAATTCAGAAAGCTCAATAAAAACCTACTGTATTGACTCATATTTTGCTTATTATGTTCTTTCTTCCTGATATTCCAAGATTCCTTTCTTTTCATTTCTGTTATGTTTACAGACCTTCCTCTCACCAATCTTTTAGGATAGTTCTGCTGACAACAAGCTCTCTTAGTTTTCCTTCATATGAAAATGTCTTGATTTCCTCTTACTTCCTGAAACATATTTTTTACTGGATAAAGGATTGTGGGCTGACAGGTTTTTGTTTTTTTGGGTTTTTTTGTGTTTTTTTTTTTTCATCATTGAAAAATGTTGCACCACTTCCTTCTACCCTCCATAGTTTTCTGATGAGAAATCATGTGATTGCTTTTTCTCTTTGCTGCTTTCAAGATATTCCTTTGTCTTTATTTTGTTTTATTTGTGTGTGTGTGTGTGTGTGTGTGTGTGTGTGTGTGTGTGTGTGTGTGTGTGCCAGGGACTGAACTTAGGGTCTCATGCAAGCTTAGTAAGCACATTTCCACTAGTCTATGTCCCTTTGCCTTTAGCTTTAGGAATTTTTAATATGATGAGTTGTGTTATGGATTTCTCAACTACTTAAATCTGTACTTTGCCAAATTTGGAGGGTGTTCAGACATCATTGCTTTGAGTCCTCACACAGGCTCAACTTCTTTTTCCCTTCCCTTTGAAACTCTGATAACATTAAAGCTTTTGTTATAATTCCATGGATTCCTGAGGTGCTTTTCTTTCCTAGTATTTTTTTTTATAACTTTGTTCAGGTTGTAAAATTCTGTTTTCCTATATTCTAGTTCACTGATACGCCCATTCTGCTGGTAAACCTACCCACTAAGATTTTTTTCTTTATATAGTTTATGGTTAAAAATATCTATTTGGTTCTTTATCTTCCTTTTTGTTGAAATTTTATATTTTTTATTTATCAACAATTTTTGTAATTGCTCATTGAAGCATTTTATGATGATTACTTCAATTTTTTCAAATAATTCTAGTATCTTTGTCACCTCAATGCTGGACTTTTTATCATTTTTACTTACCAGGAAAGCTTTCTAGTTTTTTTATATGACGATTAATTTTGGACTGAAACTTGGATCGTTTGAATACTCGTGGACTTACTGAAATAACACTTGGTTCCAACTTAACAGTAGAGACATAAGTACAAGATATATTTAATTATCCTCTTAAACTACTCTAAAGAAAGTAACAACACAAGCACAATAATAATAATAATTAAAGCTTGACCTTGACAAAAGGAAGTGGAGAAACAGTGGAAAACTGGAGAATAATTGCTCCATCTAAAGGTGTTAGCTACTTAGCTCCTGCTGATGTTTGATGAATGAGATTGCAACCTTAATTTGTAATATTCGTATTTTTTAAGAAAAGACATCCATATGTTTATATATAATTTCTTAGTTTTAAAATTATTTGAATTATTTAAAGCAAACATTAAAACTACACAGAAAATATAAAGTATAAAAAAACTACACACAACAATATAGTAGTATATGTTAAGCCAGTGAATAACCTCTGCTTTAAAAAAAATATTTTTTCTTATGTGAAGATTTACTTCCTAAGTTAATTTGTGTTGGTGGTGTTGCTGCTGCTATTGCTTTTTTGAAAAAAGATAACATGTTTTCAGATGGATTGCTCACAAGAAACCAAGAACCAGCACTTAAATCTTTATAGCTATAAATGAAACTGTTCTAGTCTGTAGGAATCTCAGTACTGCTGTCTACTTTATGTATTTATTTATTTAATTTTGAGACAGGGTCTTGCCCTGTAGTACAGGCCGGTCCTGCTCTCACTATGTACACCACATAACCCAAGCTGGCCTAGAACTCACAACAATCTTCCTGCCTCATCCGCTGAACTGAGATTAGAGACATGTGCCATCACACTCAACTATTATGCTATGATGGTGGAGCAAACCTGGAGCCTCAAGCTTCCTAGGCAAGGGCTCTAATTACTGAGCTATACTCACAGCCAGTACTGCTGTCTTATGTGTAGTGTTAAGAGTAAACTATCCAGCCTTGAAAAACAATGATGAAGGACAAAAGGCAAAAACACATAAGCCTACAGATTCAAGAAGCTAAGATGAATGTTCAAAAGCTGATGTGAGTGCTCTTTGGGGGCCATAAAGGTGAGACATACCCTTACACATCCCCTACAATGAAGAAGGGGGAAAGAGAAATGCTGAAAATAGAAGATCTAAGACAAAGAAATGGGCAGCTGGAGGATGAGTCCTAGACTGGATTAGAAAATGTTGTGGACTGACCTACCCACAATGCCCATTCCATGGGCATCAAGATCCAGTTGCTAAAGACCTATAGCCTCCAGCTTTGAAGTCCCTGGAACCGCCTGTCTTCTTCCTCACAGCTTGTTACCGGGCAGAACTCTAGCACTAGGACTGATCTTATCAGCAAGTAGAAACAAAAATATTCAATGTATCCTAGAGGGGTAGGAAAACCCTAGGTGTTTTCTAGAAAGTGAAGCATAGGGTAGGAATGTTTTCCTCTTAGTCAATTACAAAATTTGACAGCAGTATTAGGACACATTTACACCATTAAATAGGCCCATGGTATTGGCATTATAATTCTCCCCTAAAGGTGGTAGATTCCCCAGGTTCTTATATCCAATAATTCTGGGGTAAAATGCTATATGATTTTTTTTTTTGCAATGCTGGGGATCAAATCAAGGCCCTCATATGTGCTACGCAAACAATCTACCTCTGGACTACACTTTCAGCCTTATAATCATTATGTAGGTTAACATAACTCATTTAATCAATGAAAACTTTCTATCATCCTTTAAACTACATAACAAGTACTATAGACGATGGTATTTGAAGCATTCATTGCAGCCACCTCTGATTGGCAAGAACTCCTGCTACTTCTTCAAATGCTACCTCTCCACTGAGTGTGGTGCCACCCATCCCATACACACACACACACACACACACACACACACGTATTTACACATATTTAAAGACAATGTCACACATGCAAAGACAATTTTACACATGCATGCATGCACTCCCACATGCAAACACACAAATATATATATGTACCTGTGTATCACACAACACTCAAAACCTTTAAAATCCAGATGCTCCTTTGCTCTTCATGTTATAACTCTTTTTCTTACCCATGGGTCATTACTAAGATTATTTTCAAATATTTGATCTTAGGTAGATTGCTTACACTCTCTGTGTTGAAGTTTTATCTCTGTAAAATTGGGATGACAATAGCACCTATCTTACACAATTGTTACGCAGATTAAAAGAATTCATATGTGCAAGCAGGGACTATAACTATAGTTTTAAGTGTCCCAGTCTATGATGGTTTTGCCCAGTGCTTTTGGGCCAGCACATCATGGGCAACAAAGCACTCACTTCATGTTCAGAAAGTATTGAAGAGAAAGAAAGAAAAAAGCTATGATACCACTATTTCCTTCACAATACCAGTGACCCCAAGATCTCCCACAAAGCCCCACCTCCTAAAGTCTCTACCACTTCATCAGAATATGCCTTTCTATGGACCTTTGAGAGACACTTAAGATAGAGCTTATGCCAGGGATGTTGCTCAGTGGTAGAGTGCTTGACCAGCATTTGTAAGGCCCTGGGTTGGCTACTTCTACTAGCTAGACTTGATGTCCTGTGATCACCAACTAGGGAAAGGTATATTTATATCATGTTTCAAAATCAGGTAAGCCCACAAGAAAACATCCATTGAAAGTACATAAAGTTTGTGATTCTAGAGAAAATAAAGTTAGCTGTACAGAACAATGGCTGCTTGATAGGTGAACACAAAATACTTTTGATGGCCATGATAGCTCAGCCTAACCTAAGATTGGCCATGACTACAGCCTTTGGCCAGCCCTGACCACACCTAAAACATGGAAAAGAAACTTTTCTGGACCAACCAGTCAGCACTGGTGGGACTGTGACAATGATCCAGACACAAAATCCCCAGGTATCTCAGTACACTATGTAGAATCCCACAGAACGTTGAAATACTAGCATGACCTTCATAATAACCCCAGATCTCACTGGAGATGAGGGAGAAGTCTGATGCCCTTAAAAGTATATGAATTCTGTTGGTAAAATGGCTAGCATTTGGCTCTTGGAAAAAAAAAGTCTTAATTTTTATTGTTTGCCAATTTCCATCGTGTAAATAGTCCCATCATAGGCAACTTCAATCTAATGATGGGAAACCAATAAACATGAAGTTGAGAGGAAATACTCAGTAGCATGTTATTGTATAATCCACATATGCTAAACATAAATAGCTTCAGCACAGATACTAGCAGAATGTGATAAAATAATGAAGAAATCGTGAGTTGTGAATATTTTATCTTTATTTTTATAATATTTGTTTAATTGTAAACTTGTCTAACTTAAAATTCAGTGTTAAAAACTGGCTTTCAGATTTTTAAAAATTAACAATTGGTTTTTGTGAGCTGATATGCCAATTCTAGCAAACCACAGGTCAATGTTTTATGTTATGAAGAATACTGACTAAAAGGTAAACTAATAAGAGGACAAGCTTTTTATAAAGCAATAAACCACCCAAGGAGACAATACAAAGAAACGTAAACTAGTTTTACAACAGTTTCTGGGAAATTTTTTTACTTGTATAGGAAATTAAAATATGAAATACTACAAAATTTGAGACTTAAGAATACCAACATGATAACACATGTGAAAAAGTACACATCTGAGTTCACATGTGTCACCATTTACGATGCAAATGCACTAACAATATTGTGTATAAATATCTCCAGGCTCTATTAATAAGATATATTGATATGTATACGAATTCCATGTAAAGACTAGAGTCTCATTCCCAAGATATTTAATTATTTAAATACAAATATTTCAAAGTCCAAAATCAGCAGCTCTTCTGATCCCAGGCAATTCAGACAAGGGATACTCAACCTGCACTATATCAGCATAGATTTACAAAATTTTAATTCAGCGGTTAAAATGCTTTTCTAGCAAGCATTATGCAACTACTAAGTACTGGAGTTCAATTCCCCAGCATCACATAACCGGGCATGGTGGCCCATGCCTGTAATCCCAGCTCTCAGGAGGCTGAGGCAGGTGAATTGTCCTGAGTCCAAGGCCAGTCTGGACTACACAGTGAGTTCAGAACCACACTGGACTACAGAGTGAGACCCTGTCTCAAAAAAAAATATTTACCAAATTTTACTATATTCATTTACTCAAAGTGAATTGTGATTTGTTTGTTGAGCTCTCCATAGAACATGAAATGTAATCAAATACACAATGAATATTTAATTTTTTAAAATATCATGATCAAAATATTGTTGTTGCCATTAATTCCTCTCATTATACCCTCACTAACTTCAAACACACTTTCCCCATCATTCTTGTCATTTTTTAATGAATAAGAGCTCTTATTTAAAAACAAAGGATTGAGGGATAAAAGTTCCCACTACCTAGAAGGGGCTCCCGAGTGGGTAGCCCCATTCTTATCACTTTGCGAAGCAGTCCTGAAAGTTCTCTTGCTTGAGTATTTTCATATGGTGTGACCTTTACAACATGGTGAATGCTGCTGCTGAGTTGGAACCCTGATGGGAAGGCAGGAGTGTAAAAACATTATGATGCACCGTCATCCACCTTATTCACCAGATCTAGCACTGCGACTTCTGGATCTTCCTTGACGTCAGAATGACCGTGAAGCATGAACATTGAGTTGACTCAGACCATGGAGGCAGCCACTGACAGCAAAACTAGAGACATTTGTGAAAGAGGACTTCCGTAGCTCTCTCAGAAAGTGTCAAGAATGATGAAATAAATGTGTTTGAAGTAAGGGAGAGTATTTTGAGGGCACTCATGGCAGAGTGTGCTTTATTGTAATAAATTTTTAACTTAAAATTGTATTTATTTAAGCCATCTTTTTTCATCACAACTTGTATATTAAGAATCCAACTCAATATTTTACATCTATCCATTATAATAAAATTGAATAGATACATCTTCAGTTTATTTGGTCTCAAAATAACTTCAATGGAGGACAGAGAGTGCATGAGGGACAATGACTTTACTTATAACAAGCTCTGCATCATATTTGACACTGGTCCCAAAGACCAAAGAAGCAAATGGACACATGCAAAAATCAGAAAGATGCACTTGAGAATGAAAGTTTAAAGGGAAAGCTAATCTCTGCTCTTAAAAACTTTTGTTCGTGTGTCCTCAGTGCCCAAAACAGATTTCAGCACGTGTGCAATACATATCAGGTGCTAGTTCACTGACCGCTCGTCCTCTCAACCTTCAGAAGCAAGGTCAGTGCCCACATATGTCATAAGGATCATCTCCAGTGAAGGGATTGCTACCAAAAAAGTGAACTTCTAGAAAAAGTCAGCTCCCTACTACAGGAATGGAAAGCCCCTGTCCACTCAGAAGTGTAAGGAAGGGTTTCTTAGGAACGTTTATCCTATTAGAAAACTTACCAAAAGTTTTTTTTTAACTACATACCTCACTTCTAAACATCCATGAATTATTGAGGAAGATCAGTTTACTACCATCTATTCCATAACTGAATGAATAACCACGGCAGAATCATATTCTCTTAGACTGATAATGGCTTCATGAATTATGAGTTTAGCATTTCTGAGGAAATATTCATAATGGTTTATAGTAATATTGGCTACCAATCGAAGCTAGCCCCTGCCTGGTACCAAAGATTTAAGTAGAATTGCATCTTCCCACCAGAAGTCAGCTCTTCAGGGTCTAATTTTTCTCCTTCAGCAAGATTTTCTTGAGTTCCCAGCTATAATTTCTTCCACTTTAAAAAGTTTTAATGAATCTTCCATAAAGTATTTTGACTGCCAACAGTACTAAAAAGTTGAAAAGAAGTATTTGTCCACATATTTCCCATAAATCCTCTCTCAACATGTGCTAATACACCCATATGCATAATTTCACTTTTAGCAGTTTCAATTACCATTGACAACAATGATCAGAAAATAGTAAACAGAAAATCCAAAGCAAAAGAGGAACCACATTTGTATAAATTTGATTACATTATATTATTATAATTGTTCTATTTTATTCTTAGTCATTATTAACCTCTTACTGTACTTTTGTAACTCAAATTTTATCATAGGTATGCACATATAGGAAAAAATATACATAGAGGATTTAGTGTTCTCCAAATATAGGGTTTCAGGCATCCACTAAGGATCTTGGAACTTATCCCTCACAGACAAAGAACTTCTGCCTATAACCTACAGTAAGTCAGGTTCTCACACAACTAGAGATAATTAGTCTAGAGGTCTTTCAACTATCCTTTGTAAACATGCAATAAGGTAACATTTGAGAGTAGAAAATTCAGAGGAATAATCAATCTATCATAAGAAAACTAAATATTTTGACCATAACAAAGGCATATTTAGCTGAGAATTTCTAAATCTTCATGAATGGGGTCTATCAGAACAAAAGAAAAAAATATTTCTCTGTGCGTTATATAGAGCAAATAGAGTAAAACTATAAGCCTCATATGTTTGAGCATAACTAAAAACAATGAAATATCAAGGAACGAGTGTAAAGCATCTTTCCATAGTGAGGAAGCATGTAACTATCTAACTCAGAAACATGTTACTAATCTGAACCATCTGAGAAAGCCATCAGTTGTACTTAAAGGATAACAGGAATATAGTATTTTCAAATGCTGTATAGGGCAGATTGATAACAATCTTGAAATACTCAAGGAAATTCATTTTATTGCACATACTAATAACTTCACTAGAAAAAACTTTTTATATATAATATTTGCACTAAGAAATATATTTACATATATGTATAATTCATTCTGATAGTTTCACATAAACATAACTTTGATCTAAGCATTCTTTTAAAAAATAATGTAAGTAGAAATGGAAAGGGTGAAACTACAACAGCACAAAATCCAAAAGACTATATTATTTAGAAAATGTATATTCCAGTAAATTTAAGAACCTAAGAGAAATAGATGAGCTTCTAAATGCATATCAACCTCCAAAATTGAAGTGGAAAGAAATAAAACACTTACTAAACCAATAACCAACTACAAAACTTGAGGAAGCAATAAAAACATTTCCAATTAAGAAGAGGCCAGGACCCAAAAGGCTCTCAGCAGAACACTACTAGAAAATCAGGGAAGATTTAATACCAATACTCAGCAAACTCTTTCAAGAAAACAGAAAGGAGTGAAAGCTGCCAAAGTTATTTCTCAAAGCCAGTATAACTATAATACCAAAACCAGGAAAAGACCTAAAAATGAAAAAGAAACCACAGACAGACCAATCTCCCTAATGAACATAGATGCAAAAATGCTCAACAAGATTCTCACCAACAGAATGCAGCAAATCATAAACACGATTATACATCATGATCAAGTGGACTTCATTCCAAAGATGAAAAAATGCACATCAATCAATAAATGTAATATACTATATTAACAGATGCAAAAATAAAAATCATAAACCATAAAAATAAAAATCATATGATCATCTCCATAAGTTAAAAATTTTAAATCATTTCAATAGATGCAGAAAAGCAAATTCAAATCCATTTATAACAAAGATTCTGAAGAAAATAGGAATAGAAGGACCTTACCTCAGCCTAATCCAAGCCATTTGCAATAACCATTTTGCCAATATCATTCTGAATGGGGAAAGACTGAAAACATTTGCCCTAAAATTAAGAACAAGAAAAAGACGGCCACAGTCAATTTATCTGTTTAACATAGTGCTTGAAATTTTTGCTAATATAATCAGGCAAGAGAAAGAAATAACAGGAACATGCATCAGAAGGAAAGAAGTTAAGATATGCCTGTTTGCAGATGAAATGATACTCTACATCAAACACCCAAAAGATTCTACAGGATCCTCTTAGAAATAATAAGCAAGTTCAGAAAAGTAGCAGGTTATAAAAACCAACACTCATAAATCAACAACACTTCTATATATTGAGAACAAACACAATGAGAAGGAGATCAAGAAATCAATCCCATTCACAATACCAACAAAAAATAAAATAAAATAAAATACTCAGGAATAAACCTTACCTAAGAAGTGAAAGATCTATACAGGGAAAACTACAGAACTCTGAAGAAAAAGATTGAAGAGAACTTGAGAGATGGAAAGACATCCCATGTTCCTGGATAGAAAGAACTAATATAGTCAAAACAGCCATACTTCCAAAACTGCTAATACAGATTCAGTGCATAGCAATCAAAGTACCAACAGAATTCTTCACAGAACTTAAAAAAAAAAAAACTCTAAAATTTGTATGGAACCAAAAAAGACCCAGAAATTCTAAAAGCAAAATAAGGGCAAACCTGAGGAATCACAATTCCAAATTTCAAAATATACTACAAAACAACAGTAATTAGATTTACCTTGTCCCAGTACAAGAACATACAGAAAGATCAGTGGAGCAGAACTGCAGATACAGAGACAAACCTGAGCACCCTCGGTTACCTGATTTTCAATATAGGGGCCAAAACCAATCATTCAACAAATGGTGCTGGGAAAACTGGATAACTACACGGAGGACAATGAAACTAGGCCCATTTCTGTTCACCATATGTTAAAATCAGATCAAAGTGGGTCAAAGAGCTGGATATGAACACAAAAAATTGAATCTGCTGGATGACAAAATAGGTAAACTACTGGAAGGCACAGGGACAGGAGAAGATTTCTTGAACAGAACAACTACACAAGAAATAAAAGCAAGAATAAGCAAATAGGACTATATCAAACTAAAAAGCTTTTGCACAGCAAAATTAAAAATCAACAGTGTGAAGAGACAGCCCACAGAATGAGAGAAAATTTTTATCAGCAATGCCTCAGACAGAGAATTAATCTTAGAATATATAAATAACTAAAAAAACTCCAAATTAAATGACTCCTTTAAGAAACGGGCAAGAGAAATGAAAAGAAACTTCTCAGACAGGAAGTACAAAAGGCCAACAAGCACATGAAAAAGTGTTCAATATCACTGGCTGTTGTGGTTAGGATCTGGAGTGTCCCCCAAAAGCCTCATGTATTTTAATGGAACCATGTGATGTTGGTGGATTGGGGTCTGGTCTGGAGGGGTGGATTGCAGTTAAGTTAGGATTAACGGTGTGTAGTGGCCACACCTGGATGCAGGAGGGACTGGTTACTGGGCAGAGACCTGAAAGGATACATAAGCTGCACCTGCCTTCCTGGAGGACGGGGGACTAGTCTCAACTAGCCTCAGCTTGTCTTCCTGTTTGTCCAGGGAAGCTGCCTCCACCTCTCTCTCTGCCATGTACTTCGATTGTTTCTGGCCACCTCTGAATGGACTGTGACCTCCTAGACTGTGAGCTAAAATAAACCTTTCCTTTCCTAAGCTTGTGGGTTTGGAGTATTGAGTCACAGCAACTAAAAAGTAACTAAGACACTGGCCATCAAAGAAACACAAATCAAAACAACACTAAGATTCCATCTTTTCCCAGTGAGAGTGCTTACATTAAGAACGCAAAAAACAACCATTACTGGTGAGCTGTAGAGAAAAAGGAACATTTCTACACTATTGAAACCACAATCTGGTTCAATCATTTGGAAAGCAATTTGGAGATTCCTGAGAAAGCTGAGAACAAAAATCCCATTTGACCAGCTACAGCATTACTGGGCACTTTCCCAAAAATAACCTAAAGTAACCCTCTCATAAAGTTTCATGCATGCCCATGTTCCTAGCTCAAGATTCATAATAGCGAAATCCTGGAAATGACCTACATGCCCATCCACAGAGAAATGGATACAGAAAATTTGGTATTTATGCACACTGAATTATTATGCAGACATAAAGAAAGACAGATATGAAGATGAAGCATTTAAAAGAAAATGGGGCCACCTGGAGTCAATAATGCTCACACAAAAGACTAAGTATCGATTGGCGTCCCTCGTACAAAATTTCCATAAATAAATGCATTAAAAAACCCCCAACATAAGAAAGAGGGTAAGAAGAGGGGCAATGGACTGCTAGGAAAAGAAAGAGTGTCTGAGAGGGCGAGGGAGAAGAAGAAGGGAAAAGGTTAGCGGGAGGAAAAGTGGTCAGAAGTGATATACTTCCCCAAGCTGTGTGTTATCACCATGTTTTTGAATATATACTTCATGTATGTCCAAGTAAAAAAAATAATAAATCGACTGAAGATGAACTGAAGAAGAACAAAGACTCTGGGAAGAAGACTCCAGGAGGCAGTGTGCAGTTCCTATGAGTTGCCATCTTGGCAGAGGTGGCTTTTTAGTGATCCCTCACCTGAATCCCTGTAAATAACTCCTGAACCATGTTTGTATGAGTAACCTCTCACCCAGGTTTCTATAATTCACCCCTTCCCCAGGCTCCTGTAAGTAAGCCTTCAATCTGACTCCAGTAGGCAACCCCTCACTCATGCTTCTGTGGGTACCCCTGCACCCAGTTCCTACATGTAACCCCAATAAGCTCAATGGCTCACTAGAACAAGTGTAGTATTATTTAATAGACTCACCATCAAACATCAAATTCATATGGTCATGAAAATGATTGCCTTAGGTTAGGTCTCTCCAAAAGCAGACACAGAGGCATAAATGTGAATGCAAACAGCACCTCTCAGAGGATCCCATAAGGTACTTGACAAAAACTCAGGAAAGGAAGAAAGCCAGAGAAGGGTCTATCAACAGGCTACCACTGTGGGCCGGAAGCACTCAATCCCCTGTAGGAACCTCAGTGAGACAGAGTAGAACACGCCTCAGAGTCAGCCCAGCTCAGCAGTCAAGCAGTTGGGTGTTTATGCAGTTGAAGGATATTTCCAGAGGTGTTAATCCTAAGCACTTGAAGGCTACTCTGCCTGTGGACTAAGGAGTCCATCAGCTAGAGTAAGTTCACTGGCAAAGATCTGCAGATGCTTTCAGTTGGAAGCTACTGGTCAGCAAGTACATGAATGGGAAATCCTGAGATTGTGTGGTCAGGGCCCAAGAGCATCAGACACAATAAATAAGATATTTCATCATGTTACAACCTACTATTTATCTATTTGTCTTGAGAGAAGACTTAAGTTACTCAAATTTTAAAAAGAATCCAGTTAGTACAATTCCTGGGTAAAACTTATGATAGATGCCTGAGCAAAGCTATGAGTTAAGTTGTTTTATAACTGTATTGTAGAAAGCCAAAATTACTATTGATTATAAAGTGCTTGTTCACATCATATTCATTAAGATGATATAATAAATAAAAGGTAGCAAACAAACATTCAAGAGAGTGCAGACCAATTAGAATCTTTGTGTGATACTGGTGGGAAGGTAAAATGGCATAATCCCTAAGGTACAGTATGGCAGATTAGTGATAAATTAAAAATTGAATAACCATATGACCCCGTACCTCCATTTATAAAAATATATTCAGAAAAATTGGAAGCAGGGACTTGCACAGATATTTTCCACTTACATTCATAGTAGCATTATTCATAATAACCAAAAGAACCTAAGTATCCACCAGTGCATGAATGAATAAACCAAATGTGATATATGCATATAATGGAATATTAATTCAGCATCAAAAAGGAAAAAAAGTCTGATATATACGGTATTACACAGATAAACTTTGAGGGCATTATGCTAAGGGAAATAAACCAGTCACAAAACAGTAAATACTATATGGCTGTACTCATATGAAGTACATAGAGTTATCAAATTCACAGGCATGAAAGGAAAAAGGGTGGTTTTCAGGGCCTCAGAGGGAGGAGAATGGAAAATTATGGATTAGTGAGTTTGAAACTTCAGTTTGGTGAGATGGAAGAACTTCTAGACACACACAGGAGTAATGGTTACACAACAATGTGAATGTATCTAATGACACTAAATAATGCATTTAAACTTATTAAAATTATAAATTTCATAAAACATATGCATATATCTAATCAAACTTCTAAAATTCTGCAAAAACAAATATTTTAATGGGGCTGTGGTTATAGCTCAGTGATGGAGCCTTGACTAGCATGTACAAGGCTCTGGGTTTGATCTTCTGCATCGAAAATTAAGTTAGAACAATGAACTACTATTGATTAAAACAACATTGAGGACTTAAAAATACATGAAAATTTTAAATTAACACACTAGTTAAATACACTGAGGACTTGAAAACACACATAAATTTCCTCAATATCTAACATACTCCCATACTTACTTTCTGGAAACAGTATGTAGGGCCAGTGAAAATGTGTTAGCCAGAGCCTTTCTGAGGCTCTCGATGTCCTTCCCATCCGTACTCTAACTCACATATCCAAGGTAGTGAAAACACATTTCACTCTTAGCTCTTTCTCCAAGACACAGTTCACAGCTACAAGAAAAGCCCAGCAAGACTGGAAAACGCCATGCCTCGCTCCCCTCCATCTCTGCAGGACACAGAGGCTCAACGTGGTCAAATCTGACCTCTACCCCTTGTTATATGAACCACAGGCATGCAGTAAGCCCCACACCTGCTCTCTGTGAAAGCTCCTATCCCCAGGACTTCCATCCACTTCAAGCATTGGACTCCAGATTCCCCCAAAAGAAGCCTGAGTAGAGATCATAAACGCTCCAACTGTCTCTGGGCTTTGTACCTTCAAGAATACTAAAGTGATGATCTAGTGAGGTCTTGGGATCCTCAGACATAAACGCAGTCTCTCACTCTGTGCTTCAGCCAGACCAGCTCTGATTTTTGCTTGTTTTATATTTTTGTTTTCCATAGAAAAAGTCATAGAGGAAAACGGTCCCCTCTTTTTAAAAAGATATTCGAAAGACACAAGTCTAGCCACATGTTACTAGACCATGATCTTCAGAAGGACATGCGATTAGAATTGCACCACCACCCATTAATGCCTATGGAAAAGCCATAAACTTAGGAAATGTTTTGGTGGCATCAAATACGAAATGCAATTACCAAGGTCCTACTTTGGCAAGTCCCTCCTTTCAGCTTTAGTTCCCTCATTTTCAAAGCAAAGAGATTGATCTAGAAAAGTATTTTTAAAAAGTGACTATCCAAGAAGATGAAAATATTCTGCATTTGTGTCATAGGTTGTAAACACCTAGGCTGTGTATACTGTAAATGTGGCTACTGCAACCAAAAAAAATGGTTTTTAATGTCAATTAATTTAAATTTAAATAAAGCTACCTATGGCTGTTAGTTATAATATTAAGAGTATACAGGTTAAAATATGATTTCTAAGTACTCTCAGGATCTGACATTCCAGAACTCTAAATAATCTGCGTCAGCTTCACTCCTCCCAGTTACAATTTTTCCTAACACAACCACCACCGCTACCATCACACACACACACACACACACACACACACACACACACACACACGTGTGCGCGTGCAATTGAATTCACAGAATAAAGTTACTTTTACTCAAAACAACCAGTAGGTGTCTTCATTACCCAAAACATCCACTATTACAACTGTGTCAGAAGAGCTGGTGAATAAAACAGCCACGCTGAGCCTGCCCAGTGTGCTGTTGTTTTGCTGGAACTAGAACCAGGAGTTCAGTCGCGCTACTGGAATCCCATAAATGCCACACAACCAGGCAGTTTCCCGCAGGGAAAGTCAAACAGTTGGCTATGCAGTAGTCAGTCACTTTGACTCTCCCCCAGCCCTGGGCCCTACCATTCCTTCTAGATTTCCTCAGATATTTTACATTTTCCCCAAGACAAAGCCATGAGAAAAGTGAGGGTCAGTACAATATTTGCCCCAAACTGTATCCTGAAAAGTAATTTTGCAAGGCATTCCCCTACTGATTTTGCCACTAACTATCCTCCTCTTAAGAGGCAGAAACTCTAACTACAAAATGAAATAAATGGATTGGGGTGGCAGCAGGCCATAGGGCACTGAGAGAACTGGGATTGGAATCTGGGTCTCTTCAAAGTTTGCATCCAACATAAACATAGGCCAACAAGTAGAAAAGATCCCTCAGTTAGTGAGATGGCTTTATTGGCATCACTGTCACACTTCACAGTTACACACACCACTGTTGGATTGACCCACTAGAGCACACGCTCTTGCACAGGTATCAATATTGCATGGATGTCACTGTGGCAGACTTCACCACTGCATGAATGGTCTTACACAGGCATCACTACTGCGGGGGTGAAACACACGTACTCTGAAGCAGCCTGGCTTTGCTTTGCAGGTCACCACCAGCATGTCAAGCTACTCACCTCCCCTAGCAATCACTTTCCTCATGTGTAAAGCAAACAGTTGGTGAAGAACTAATAAGAATAAGAGGTCATCACAGTAGCAGGCTTGGTTGTGCATATTAGCTATTAAAAAACAGAACTTGCTTTTTATAGGTCAGGTATAAAATAAGTGCTATTCTATCTTTATTCTTTTAAAAAGTGCTAATTTGGATATTTGGCTACACTAACCTCTTCTCATGAACTATTTTCATTATTTTCTTAGTTTCATTGAATTTTTTCATTTTAACTAAAAATATCTTAAGTGAGCCCTCACTTTCATAGTGACTCATACACACACTCTTTCACCTGCCACATTCCCCAACACTACTTCTCACACTCTACTCTCAGAGCACACTGAGATGTCATTCTATCATTTTCTAGATGTCAATTTAAAAGATTAACAGTTCTCACTGTCCATTTACCTGTGTCATAGTTCATTGTGCATTGCCATAACAGAATACCTGAGCCAGGGTACCACTGTGCAGATCTTGAATGCTTCCCCAAGGCTTATGTGTTAGATGCTTAATCCCAAGAGAGGTGCATTTGAAGGAGGTAAAAATCTTTAAAAGATGGGGTCTGATGAGGGAGCTCTAGGAGGAATATTGTGGACCACCATGCCCTCCCTCTCTGCACTCCTTTGTTCTCTGGTTCCTGATACAAGTGGCTCTGTTCACACACACTTCATCAAAATGAGCTGCCTCACCACAGACCTAAAAGCAACAAGTCTGCCCAATCATGAGTTGGAATCCCTAAAACTATGAGCCAAATCTCTTCACAAGTAGTTATGGTTTAGAACTAAAATGTCTCCCAAAGGTTTCATGGTAGGAGCTCTGTTCCTCAGTGGATCATCCATTAATGAGTTCAGTAGCTGAATGTGCTGGCAGGAGATGGACCCTGGCTAGAGGTCGATCATAGGGTTGTGATCTGGAAAGGCATATTCTTATCCTTGATTCCTCTCTTTGATCTCTGCTTCTTGGCTTCCATGGATGAGCAGCTGTCTTCCACCAGGCCCTTTCACTGTATTCTTTCTGCCTTACCAGCTTTGGACTGAACCACTGGAAACTGTGAGACAAGTAAACTTCTCCTACTTTAAGTTGTGGGTATTCAGTAGTTTGTCATAGCAATTGGAAAATGACTAACACATAAGTATCTCAGGTATTTTATTAGAGGACTGGGAAGCTGACTAAAACACTGGGTAGTTTATAAAGAACAGAGGTGTATTTTTCACAGTTCTGATGCTGCAAAGTCTAAGGTCAAGGGACTTGAATCAAACAAAAGATTTCTGCTAAGTCATCCCACGGTGGAAGACAAAAGAGCTTGGAATTTGAAGGAAGTAAACATTCTTTTATCAGAAACATACTCTCATGATATCAAGAATCTATTCCTTGTGACAAGAGCATTGATTGGCTTTCATTCCTAATCACCTCTTACATATCCCACCACTCAAAACTATGCATTGGAAATTAAGTTTCCAGACTATGAGCTTGAGAAGACACATTCAAACACTAGCACTCATACTTGATTCCTAAAATATATGCCTATATAACATGGAAGGTATATTAATTTCATCCTAAATATCCCCAAAATCTCAACAATTCCAGCATCAACTCAAAAGTTCAAAGTCCAGAGTCCTCTCTGAATGACACATGGATGAGACTTGATACGTGATTTATCTAGAGGCAATTTCTTCTCTGGCTGTGAGTCTGTGAAATTTACATGTTATATGCTCCTCACAAACAATGCTGTATCAGAAATAGGATAGACATTCCTGCCTTAAAAGGAAGATATAAGCTAGAAGAGGGTGGTAACTGGTCTCAAAAGACCAAAACCTAACAGGAAAATAACATTCTCTTAAAGCTGGAAAATATTCTCCTTTAACTCCATGTCCTACATTCTAAGCACCCTGTCCTTGATATTCTTTGAGACTATGGACTTGACAGCCCCACAGAACATGACCTCTGCACCTACAGATTTACCACTATGTGGGTGCCACTGAAGTCTGCAACTCACAGGCTCCAGGGCAGTGGCATAAGCTACATCAAGACCCACTTGAGCTGCATCAGGGCCAGTAAAGGAATGCAGCATGAGAATGTGAGGAGCAGGGTCCCAGGAAAGCCAGAGGAACAAATACTGAAGTTCCAGAGGTGCCTCTGTGGAAATCTTGATTCTGTTACGGTCCTGTGATGACAGGGTCAACCCTTCAGACCTCTAGAATGTCCTCAGAGCCTTTCTCCTAATGTATTAATGAGCAACCTGGCCCCGTCTAGCTATACAGTAAGCTCTTTAGCAAAAAATCCCTTGATCAATCCTTAGTTTGCTCTCCTAAGCACAATTTTTCATTCTTTACATATATAGGCTCTAATTTTTCAAAATTTTTACTTCCTACATTTCTTTTAATTTAAAGTTTTATCTTTAAATTATTTCTCTCTTCTTTCACTTTACTATTAGTGACCAAAAGAAGCCATGCTGTGCCTCAAATGCTTTGCTGCTTAGGTATTTCTTCTGACAGATATCCTCGTTCATCACTCTGAAGACCTGCCTTTCACAAAGTCCTATAACCCAGGCATAATTCTGCCAAGTTCTTTGCCACTGTATAACAAAAAATAGCTTTTATTCTTGTTTCTGATACTACCTCAGTTCCATCTGAAACCTGTTCAGTAGAAAGTCCATATTTTTACCAAAATTTTGATCACAATCACTTAATCTCTAAGACATGCTAGACTTCCCTATATCTCTTCTCATATTCTGAGCCCTCACCAGAATGACCATGCTCTATGTGCACCAATCTAGGTTATTTTCTAACTTGTTCCCCAAAATTTTCCAGCTGCTACATTGTTAACCAGTTACACATTTTCAAGCGTTATAGCAATAGGCCCACTTCTTGTTATCGACTTTCTGAGACTGGGTAACTTAAAAAGAACAGATATTCATTAAAGTTCTGGAGGATGAGAAGTGCATGATCAAAGATCTCACACCTGGCAAGGAACATTTTCCTGAGTCATCCGTGGCAAAAGGCAGAAAGGCAAAATATTGAATACAGAATAGAAAGAGGGGGGGGGGGGGCTAAACTCACCCTTTACTCAGGAATCCACTCCTCAGACAACTAACCCACTCCTAAAATAACAGCATTAATTTAATCACCCCTTAAAGCCCTACTTCTTAACACTATTGCATCGGAGATTAACTTTTCAACACATGAACTTAGTTGACACATTCAGACTGTAGCACCTTCAAATACCTTCTTCAGGTATCATTAAATCTAATCAAATAAAAGTGATCAGATGGGTAAAGCAAAAACTATAATATAAAATGCCCATGTAGGAAAGCAAACACCTACAGAGAAAGTGTAACAAAAAAAAAAAAATAGATTGGTATTTGAATCATTTGATTGTTATCCTTCTAAAACAGTACCAGCTGTCCATAAAATCTGTGGATCTTCCCTCATAATCATTATTTGTAATAGCATATAAGTTTACAAAACATAATAATTATATTCAACACAGGGAATTGGTATAATATCTTTAAAAATGTGTATGCATGAAGTTAGGAATGGATAGGTGGGCAAAATAATAAACCAAATCTGGCAAAATGTTAGTAATTAGTAAAATCTGAGTAAACAATTTACGAAAGTTTTAAAAAAATCTGAAAATAACTAAGCAGGCTACCCTATTGCTTTAAGTTTAGTAGACTTATGTAATATAGATTTAAGTTCTTTAATATAGAAACTAAATGTAGACTTAAGCTCGTTTATTGTAGCAATTCACTCATTTGGTCTTGGTAAGTTTATCCTAAAAAAAACTGATGCAATAACAACCTGATTGTCTTTTGAATGTACAAACATTTACCTTTCAGTACTCAGTTAAGGAATTTAAAATTTAACTTCTCTCTTTTTCTTTCTCACATTTTCTAGCCTTGTGAATTTCATTATTATAGTTCTATTCTTATGTAGACTTGTGGGTGAAACCACATTAAAGAATCTCAACAAAGATATAGCAAGATACAGAAATAAAGAATCAGATGCAGAAGATTAAATATGTTAAATATCACATGGTTTCTCTGATTTGGGAAACCCAGAACACAGGCATTCTATAGAACCAAAGGAGTGTGATAGTGGGAGTTAGGGATGAGAAGAATATGTGAGGGCCAACAATGGTGAGGGAAAGGGATCATAGTATTGATGATATATATGTGCATAAAATACTCAAGTTATTTGTAAACATTTTGTATTATATATATATATATATATATATATATATATATATATATATATATATATAAATGGTAGGAAAAAAAGAGAAAAGAAGAAACAAAAAAAATGTCCACAAGGGCCTCCTAGGAATTGCCTTTATTGTCCCACTATTTAATGTGTGTTTTTCAGATTCTGAATATTTCAATAAGACATGATATATCAATTCAAACAGCTAGGGAGCTACAACTTCCTACCCAACAGCTGTATTTTCAAGTGTCTCAGTACATACCACAAAAACTGTCTCTATACCGTTTCCTGTAAATACTGCAAAAGGTCAAATATACCATTGTTTCTTAAAATTTAGTCAGACAAGAAAACAAAAAGATATCCCATAGCTGTCAATTAAAAAATAGTTCAAGTAATAACAGGATCAGCATTAAACAGTACACTGGACTTTAAAGATTTTTTTACATTGTAACTCTTTGTGACTAGTCAAATGTTTTAGAGTGCTGATGAGGGATCTTTGATGAACTGATCAAGATCAATAATTTTTCTCTGTATAAAGACAAGAATATATTATAAGACCATATTTCTATCAAGGTACAATTAAAATATAGACATCATAAGCAAGCAGGGGATAGAGGAATAGCACATTGCTTAGAGTACTTGCCTAGCAAGCACAAAGACCTGAGTTCGATCCCCTCTCCTGCACCACGTAACCTAGGTGTGGTGGCACATACCTGTCATCCCAGGACTCAGGTGGCTGAGGCAAATGGATTGCCATGAGTTTGAGTCCAGACTGGGTTACAGGGAGTTCAGGACCAGCCTAGACTACAGTGCAAGACCCTGTATCAAGAAAAAAAAGTATATATATATATATATATATATATATATATATATATATATATGAACTACTACATCTTATACCAGTTACCTATCCAATTTTACCAGTTCAAGAACTTCTGAGAACTTCTGATAGGTAGATTTATAAATATTTTATACCATAACCTAGAGTGTACATTTTTGTGATAAATAAATCAATAGGCACCTGCTTGTATGGGGGAAGAAGAAAGACTGAATTGTCGAAGAAGTACATTGCCCTGTGCTAAAGCCCTCAGTCTTCAAGTACTGAGAAAATCTGTTAAAGAAGGCTGCTTTGTCTTCTGACTGTGTGCTATACTTGTTTCTTGCTGTGCCTACAATCTCTGGAAAGCAAGCTCCAACCAGCCCTCCTTCGCCTTCATTGATTCTGAATCTGACACATTTAACTCTCTTCTGACTCTATCCACTAACACCCCCAGTCATAATAAAGAAGAAGCCAGCTTTAGCTTCAGGTTACATCTGGCAAAGATTATGATTTTAAAGTGATTCCATGTTGAGCTGATGTCTTGACTACTGCCAAGTACCAACTCTATCAGGCAACACTCTACATCAGTACTTCTCTACTAGGACAACCACTTTATAATCTCCTGGAAGTGGGAAAACCCCTGGGATAAATCCAGAAGTAATTAATAGTCGGGCCTTAGAATCCTCTCCATATCTCTATAAAACAGGGGCCATTATGCTCAAACACGACCTTGATGCTAAAGTATGCAGCTGGGATTTAGAACAGGCCCCGTTGTCAAATATAATACTGACCACATTATTATGACCACAGCCTAGAGGGCGGTGATGCTGGCTTCTACTTAGACCATCAGATCCATGTGGGCAGTAACTCCCAGATCTAACCAACTGTGGACACTTCAAAGCCTTCAGCAGGGATAAAGGCTTCACCCTACTAATCATATTTTCAAATGTTTCTCCCCCTCCCTTGCTTGTTTCTGTATTGAAATCCAATTATGTGACAATTACTTTCATATTTTCCTGTAGCTCTTGGATGGTTTGAACTGAATTTTTGTTTGCATGCTTGGCTTAGTTTTCCACTTTTTTTTTTTTTTGTGTGTGCCTCAGTTGAAGCGATTTCTACTAACCTGTATTTCAGTCCTCTATTTCCTCTGATAAGTCTACTCACGAGCATATCGAAGTTATTAGAACCTCACCACAGTCTTTATCTCCAGTATTTCCATGTGGTTCCCTCTCATAGTTTCCATCTCCGCTGAAATTCCCCATGCGTGCATACCATGCACCCCGTGCCAGAGAATCTGACATCGGTCTCAACTCACTGGATTCCTGAGGTGATAATTCTAACCTTTGGATCACATCTGACTGTGATTCTGTTGGCCGCTTCCTCTCCTGACTGCGTGCTGCACTTGCTTGTCACCACGTGTCTTAGAATTTGCAGGTCAGAAGCTGGTGAGGCAGATAGATTCATATCTGCCTTCACAAATAAATCTCTTCCTAAGCCACTGCTGTGAGGAATTGAATCACGCTGGTCAGAAGTTCATCTTGGTTGGTTTGCATTTATTGTCCCTGTAGTTTCCCTTCATATAATACACGGGCTTTAAATTCCTCTAGCATGACCTTGTGCTTACAGTGCCGTGTGGTTATATTACCAGAGAGTGCGTCTCAATGGTACGTTCCACTTCCGCCTTAGGCTTCCGCCTGAGCCAACCCTCACAGCTATTCTCTCTCTGTGCTCTTGCAGCATGCCCAGCAGTAAAGGGTCAGGTCCGCTGTCGCGGACCAGATGACGGAAAATGACTAACATGACTAGTAATAGGACACGCCCCCTCCGTAACGCTCAGGTTGGCCAGGATAACCATTTCCCCCTTTTGCCATGAGACTCGGGCCTAAGCAGCACCGGTAGTCCCCACGATAACCACCCTCCACCCACAATGCAGAAACTCTTCAAGGCCCCCCCCCCTCCTGAACCCTTTGAAGGCCATTTCTCTTAGAGAGCAGGGAAGACCCCCTCGCCCCAGACTCTGTGGCTGTGACTCTTTAGCACATTTCAGCACCTTGTGCTGTCTGTTAATAAACTTACTCAAACTGAGACTTAGTCTCCGGTGAAATCATTATGCTCCGCACTCAAGATCTGACATTCTGGTGCCATGATTCCTACCCGAGAGCAGAGAGGGGTCCTCTTGTAACACTGGACACAGTGGGCAGCGGCAGCACATCCCAGGCTAATTCCAGCATCCCGAGTGACCCCCTCCTCCTGTGAGCAATCGGAACTGGGAGGGACGGACTTGCCTGCCCCCAATTGAACGCCAGATCAAAACTCTCCCCTGGCACCATCTTGCGGCCTTCTGCTTAACTGCCGTGACTCCTACGTCAAGAGGGGTCTCTTCCAGTCTCCCTGAGTTCTTTGAGCCCGGACATTAACCCTGCTCCTCCTTGAGCCGTTCTGAGGCGCTGTGTTTGGATTCTTTCCAATGCATTCACAGGTGGGTCCCTCTCTCCTGCCCAAAGCGACCTTCACATGCAACACCAGTCACTGATTCTGACTCTGTTCCCATAGGGTTGGGTGAGTGAACCCCCTTCTCCCTATCCTCTCTACTGAGACTTTGCCTTCTTTCTGTTCTTGTGACACAAACCCTGGTATCAGGTCTTGGTTTCATTCTACAACCATAGTGGTCAAGAGTTACCATGAACAGTGATGACCCTCCCCAACTGACTCTCATATCTGCTGACCTCTAAACAGAGACAAGGGGGATGGCCCCTCTCTCTTTCCAAGCTCCTTAACCTCTTATTTACTGCTGACCTCCCCTTAACATGGGAGTGGAATCTTCCAATATCTCCCCAAACTCCTCCTTGAGGTGTCTTTTAAGCAACCTAGAGCCACTTCAGCTCACCCTAGATCTCAAGCCTAAACAATATTATTATCAACTGTTGTTTGGCCCTGATATACACTGGACAATCAGTCACACTGGGCCAAGATTGGGACATTCGACTCTAATTAGTCATCTGTGACCTACATAACTTTTGTTCTTGTGCCAGAAAATGGAAAGAGGTCCCCTATGTCCAAACCTTTTCCCTTCTCTGTTCCCAACCTTCTCTTTGCTTCTACTGTGAACCCTCTCAAATTCTCCTCGCCTCTTTCCTTCTTTATCTCCCAGAACTAAAATAATTGTCCTTCTCTTTTGATGCTTTCCATCCTATAGATGAGCCCCGTCCTACAGAATTCTTCCACAGCCTGAGGCCTCTGCACCTCCTCAACCACCCCTGATCCCCTACCCAGGTCTCCATCCCTCTCCTACCCCAGTCCTCACACTCACTCTCACCTACATGAAGAACTTCCTCCCCCTGCTCTTCTCTGTCCCCTACACAGGTGGCTGAGGTGGAAGGTATAACTCACACACATGTCCCCCTCTTCCATACCCATCTCCCCCACACTGAAAAAATGTCCAGGTTCCTGTACCACTGACCCACTGATGATTCTTACATCAAAGAATTTCAGTACCTAACCCAGTCTTATGATGTTACATGACATGACATTTATATCATCCCGTCTTCCACTCTCCTCGCAGAGGAGAAGCAGAGAGTCTGGGCTGCAGCACAGGTTCATGCAGATGACATAGACCGCACACACCCTGCACAACCTTTGGAAGCCACTGCAATCCCTTCAGAGGAACCTAACTGGGATTATCAGGACAATGGGTGTGCCCTCCAGGACCAGATTTTCGTTGTTTAATTTTAGGGCTGAGAAAGGAAGCTCAAAAGTTGGTTAACGTTGACAAGCTCAGGGAGTATAGCAGGTACAAAACAAAACCCCACTCAGTTTCTTTTTCAACTCACAGATGTGCTCCAAAAGTACACTAAAGTAGATCTCCAAGCCCCAGAAGGTATCATCATTCTTATTACTCACTTTATCTCTCAGTCTGCTTCCAATATACATAACAGATTCAAGAATCTGGAAAGTGGTCCCCAGACTCTACAGGCTGAGGTCCTAAACGCAGTCTTTAAAGTATACAACTACAGACAGGAACAGCAAAATAGGATTAAGAAAAAAGGGATGGGATCAAATTTCAACTTTTGGCATAGGCTTTGCAAAAGGGGCAGTGTGCCCCATTGCAAGAGGCCAAACCCAAGGGATCTCTTGGGATAACCAGCAAGGCCATTGGGCAAGAGCTTGTCTCTATCCCTGCCAGCCACCCAGACCATGCCCCAAGTTCCAGCAAAAGGGACACTGGGCAGTAGATTGCCCCACTGTATCTTACAGTGATAAGTCAGTTTCTGCCCCAACTCACTTACCAATCAATCTTCTAGGTCTGGCAGTGGAGGACTGACAGGACCTTAGACTCCTCACCCCAATGCCCATCACCTCTCAGAAACCCAGGGTAACTGCCATAGTTGAAGGTAGGCCTATCTCCTTTTTAACTGACACCAGGGCTATGTTCTCAGCTATATCTGAGTTCTGGGGACCCACCAGACCTTCCAATATCTCCACTGTTGGGATAGAAGGAATCTTCATTAAACCCCAAAACATGAGGGCCCTCTTCTGTAATTTAGGAGAGACCCTCTTCACCCATTCCTCTTTGGTTATTCTACATGCCCAACTCCACTTCTGGAACTAGATATTCTCACCAAATTCTGCGCCTCTCTAACTTTATATCCAATCCCAACACACCAGCCGTCCTATGATCTTCTGCATCCCTCAACCTTATTACTACTAGTGCTAAATCCTCCTTCCCCTAAAGAACCTCCCTTTCCCCTGACCTTCTCAACACCACTGTGTGGGACCTAAGCTGCCCAGCAATAGCCACCCACCAGGAACTTGTCTTCATCATGCTTAAGAACCCATCCTACAATCCTGGTCAGCCTGGATACCCATCTCACTAACCTACCCATTTCAGGCCTCTTCAGTGCCTCACTCATTTCAATCTCATCCTTCAGAGTTCCCATTCTGCCATCATAGGCATCATCCCCATCCCTTCCTCCACGACTTCACCAACCTCCAGTTCTCATCCTCTTCGCAGCCCCTCCTCCTACTTCCTTGTCTTCCTTCTCCCTTCCCACTACTTACTCTCAATCATACCAACTTGTTCCTGTCTCAAAACCCCAGCCAGCCTCTGCTACCACAGCTGGTCTTTGTTCACCCTTCCCATGTCCATCTTTCCTCCTCCCTTTCCAATGTGGTCACATATGCCTTACTGAATGCTTTCACAGTCCACTTTTCTAAACCTCAAGTTCTTGCACTGACATCCTTGATGTCCCTTCTTTCAGTCACTCTCAGGCCTCAGTTCAGCCTCCAGTGTCTCCTTTACCAAAAGACTCTCTATCTCTCTGTCTCTGTCTCTGTCTCTGTCTCTGTCTCTGCCTCTCTCTCTCTCTCTCTCTCTCTCTCTCTCTCTCTCTCTCTCTCTCTCTCTCTTTCTCATCTTTCTCTCTCTCTCTCAGAAACCTGATCCCTTTTCTTCCTGACTCCTACAGGAGATCCAATATTTTCATCTGATTAGTTTGTCTAAGACATTTCTTACTCTTTTTCTGCTTTCTACTTATACTAAGATAACAAGGTCATTTGCCAGTTCTAATTGAAATATAAACATCTTCAATAACTGAGACTAGAGACAGAAAAGAAAACTGTGGCAGAAACATTTTTAAAATCTAAGCAGTCATCAGGCTTAAGACATAAAGGCACAATGATTTGGATGTAAGGATGTTTTTGGAAAAAAATGAATAAATGGAAAAATGTATATTTTAGAAAAAGGAACAAAAGGAAAGAGCGTATTTCAGATGAAAAAGAATCTGGCATGGTAAGGTTTTTGCCCTAGTATGATAAAAAGAAAGATAACATCAAATAGAATGTCTAAATAAGTCATGAAAATGCTTGCATAAGTAGATGGTTTGTGTACCTCACAGAAAGGGTCCATGGGGTGTCATAATTTGGTTCATTTTACTCTTCTGGTGTTGCAACTCAAGGGCTATTATTTATTTATTTATTTATTGAGACAGGGTCCTGTTGTCTAGCCCAGGCTGACTTTTATTGTTTTTATTCTAAAAGTTCTACTAGTGGTCTAGCTCACAATCTGAGCTTCATTTGTCTCCAGGTCCATCCTAGCTGGAAAACAAGCCACATTTTTAAGGCTATAGATTCAGCCAAAGTAGACTAGTGTCCACAAAACCTTCTAATATCCTTATTTTCCAACCACTTGCTCCATCTGCCACCTTGGGTTTGATGCCCTCTCCTTTAGAGGAACTAAAGCCTCATTTCAAACTCTGACATGCTGTTGCCCTAATAAAATCTTTATCTTCTGCCTTGATCATCTCCAGTCATCTTCAGATCTTAAATCCACCTGAAAGGTGCTATCCTGTCTACTCTGCACTATTATCACACTGACACCCCTCCAACCAAAACTTCTTATAATCATGGCTGCTTTAAGTTTTTTATTCTTCTCTCTGATTAGTCAAATTCATAAAAAGCACTCCAATCCAACAATTTCCAGCAGGAACTACAGAAAAATAAAATAAATGATATAAAAAACAGCAACAGAGACAGCATTTTAGCAATGAGGAACACTGCCTAAATTACTCCAGGGAGGCTCAGGGGCAGGCTTTTGTACTCTTTGTGTAGGAGGGCATGCTGAATAGCAATAGGCAAAAGACACAGGGACACAGAGAGAGGCCTACAAAGCAGGCTGGCCAAGAGTTTTTCTTCTACACAAAGCAAGCTTACAGAACACACTATGTCTTGGGCCCTATCTCACTGCCCAGAAGTTTGACTGTTGTGGGCCCAGGTAATGGGGCAGAAACAGCTCTCACAGAGGTTAACTATTTCAGGCTCGGTCAGAGGGGCTCATTCCCTGGGGATTAGCTACAACACATTTCCTCCTCACTGCTCTTCCTATGAGAAAACCAAGCCCTGCCTTGCATACCACTCAGTGACACTAGCGTCTGTTCACAGGAACTCCTCTTTCCCCAAATTGACATCTTTCCCAGATCAGAATCTCTATATCTTCCTGTCAAACTGCCTGCATGACCCCAAAAGATAATCCAGCTCATTCCTCTCCTGGTAGCTTTAGTACTTGAAACAGGAGTCAGGACTGGAGTAGGTAGGATGGCTTACTCTGCAATTTCTCACAAAAATTTAGCTCTAAAATTCAACACCAACATTGACCAACTGGCTAATGGCCTCCAAACTCTCCAACACCTGCTTAACTCCCTGGCTTCCAAAGCAGATGAGCCCTGGATTTGTTAACAGTACAGGAGAGAGATATCATCATCTTCCTTGGGGGAAAGGTGCTGCTACTATACAAATGAGTCTGGCTTGGGAAGGGACATGGCTAAGCAGCTCAAAGACAGAACTGCACAAAGGACAGAACTCAGCTCCTTCTCCTGGAATTCTTGGTTGGACTCCTGGGGCTTAAAGGCCTGGCTCCTCCCTCTCCTCAGGCCCCTTATAGCCTTCTATATCTGTCTTCTAGTAGGCCCCCACCTGCTACGATGACTCTAAGGTTTTCTCCAACACCAGATCAGGGCCATCACCAACTGCATGGTAAACCAGCTCTTCTTAGAACCCTCCTACTCCTACCAGTGGCTGGTAACCACCTCTAGTGACACCTGTCAGCGGTCAGTGGAACCTTCCTCAAACCCCTTGTCACCTCGAACCCCACATAACAAGCCCCCTGTTCAGCAGGAAGTGCTGAAGGTATTGTCACAACCTATCATTATCATAATAAAGAGGTGAGAACATCAGTCTGCGGTCAGGGACCAGACAAAGGAAGGAAAATTACTAACATGACACCTCACCCCTCAATAACACTCAGGCCCACCAAGATAATCGTTTGCCCCTTCTGCTAAATGACTCTGGCCCACATAGCCTGCTATATGACTCAGATCCACAGGGCACCTGTAGCCCCCAAGATAACCACCACCCCCTCCTTACAATGCAGAAACTCTTCAAGGCCCCTTTCACATTGAAACATTTCAAGGCCATTTCCCTTAGAGAGTAGAAAGACCTCCTCGCCCCAGACTCTGTGGCTGTGACTCTTTAAACACAGTCTGGCAGCTTGTACTACCTGTTAATAAGCTCGTTTGGCCTGAGACTTGGTCTCCTGTGAAATCATTATGTTCCAAACTCGAGATCTGACATAAAAAGCTGTTATTTGTTGATCAATTATTGCTAGCCTGGGCAGGGCTTTTACCTTGATCCTGGCTAAGCCTGGATTTTAGGCCGCTGGCATTGTGTGCCTTAGTCCTCCAGTGTGGGCTGTCCTCAGGGGCCCTATTTCTTCCCTAGTGAGAGAGGAACTTTTCCTGGCTAATCCACAGAAACAGAGTTGTGGGTTTTTACTCATCTTTTCCCCAAGCCAAAGTGTGTCTTCACCTCCGCCCAGAGGCTTAGAGTCTTTGCTGCCTTTCCCCTTGACAGTTTAGAACTTTTCTGTGAAGAAAAAAAGGGGGAGGTTGAGACACCCTGGGAAAGCTTCATTGTTTTCCTAAAATGGGGATGTTCTTCTCTGCACCAGGGGTCCTGTCTACCCCAGGGCCTCATTCTCAGTCTTTGTCACGGTGAAACCATGTAGAAAAGCTCTCTAACTGGCAGGAATTTCATTTGTGTCTGTAGTTCCTATGGGCACTATATTCTAATAACCCACACTTGGCCCTTAAAAAAGTTACAATCTCTTTTGATTAGTTTCTTTAATATCCAGTTTCTCTTCTCTTCCTATCATATATTGCTCCAGGTAACCAAGGCTTATCACTCTTTGAAGGCACATTGTCTTTGCTTGAGTTTCAGAGTACCTAGTTGACCTAAACCTTCAATTCTCTGAAAAGTTCAAGAAAAAAATAGATGATATAGATTTTCTTTGCTGTAATTCTCATTTCTACATTCTACATCCTAATCAGGAATCAGAAGTCTGATTTACGTTTTAAAGAGATCAGTATGGTTATTGAGGGATTATACATTACAAGGAAAGATACGAGTAGAGCGCCTGTAGGGCTAGAGCTCAAGGACTGGAGAGGCTGAAGTACTGACAGATAGTAACATCCCCAAGGTTGGAGACCTAAAATTGTGTAGAAATGCAGGAAATCCTTAAAAGACTAAATTTTCTTCCTAGGGAGTTACCCAAAGGAAATGAAAGCACACACCCAAACACATTCTTGTGCAGCACTGTTAATAATAATCAAAGGATGGAAATAACACATGAATGGATAAACAATAGAAGATTATTCTGCCATAAAAAAGAACAAAGTTCTGATACAGGCTGCAACATTAGTGAACCTTAAAGACACTGTGTAAAGTGAAATAAGCAAGACAAAAGGTCAAATATTGCTATGATTCAACTTACATAAAATGTCTAGGACAAGTGTATTCACAGAGACATGGAAGATTCGAGGTTACCAGGAGCTGGGGTGAGAAAAGAATAGTTTCTACTCACTTGGACTTCACAAAGTTGACTAATACAGGTACCTGAGGCTGAGCAATACGCCAAAAGCCAGAACTTTGCCACAGGAGTCCTGACATCCTGTTGAAATTTAATTTGATTCAACAGTTGCTCACAAAAGCCCTAATATGGCAATTCAAAATGGTGATACTTATCAAAGACTACCAGGAACTCTCCTACAGTGAAACAAATGTGTTTTTAATGGTGATAGCTCAACAAGGGACACTGTCCACTCTGAGAAACTACTGGAGTAGAGAGCTCAATAATATGTGAGATGGGCGGATCATAGCATGTGATCTTGGGTCCAGCAGTTTGAGGGAGGATTCAAGGAAGTAGCAGTTTGCTCTGAATTGGATGTTGCCAGCAAGTGGCATAGTTAATGATTAGGCTCCTTACTACTGATAATATTACTTATCCAGGAGGCAGAAAGTCATAGTGATAATAAGTCAAAAAAAGAAAAAGCCATGGATTCTAGCTAATAGAGGGACATCTGGTCATTTTTGTGACATGGACAATTGCATCATTTTGCCCATACTCAAGCATGAATTCAGGGCAGGTTTGATTTTGCTCACTACATTAGAGTCACTTTGCCTGAGGATCTGTGGGAGTTTACAAGTAATCAGAAGGGTGGCCCAGTTCTGGGTGCTCTGCACACTCCCTAGCCTGCATTTCTCCTCCTTAGGAGATACATACTGATCAGACCATTACCTGAAACTGTTCAGCATCTAGAGAGAGAGGTCTGGTCTGATGATAGTTTGCTCATCAAGGGCAGACACAAGTAGAAGAGAGCTCTGCGGAGGCATATAGGGTGAGCAGGTGCTGTTCAGGTAAAAAGAACAGCACACATAAAAGGGGTCATTTGGAGGAAGTGGAGAGAAAAGGAAGTTACAAGATTTTTTTTAAAAGGGGGGGGGGGGTGGTATTTGAAACTTAGACCAGAAAGCCAGACCTTGCAAACTACAGTAAAAAGTTTGAATGTTACAGGGGAAGAAAATGGGAGAGTGTTTGTCAAGCAGGGCAAGGACAAGATCAGACTTAGAATGATCATTCTGAATGCTGTGCAGAAAGTAAGGCAGAGGAAGACACAACTGAAAGACAGAATGTGAGCGGAAGGTTCCAAGCGATCCAAAGAGGCTGGTTGGTGATAAACTGTGCCAAGAGGAATTAATAGGAATCCTGGGAGCTCCATGCATCTTCAACATCAGGATAGAGACAAGGTCCTGGAGTTCTATGTATCTCTGACAAAACCTCCAGCTCTTTGCACCCAGTACTTACAGCTTGACCTCCTTCATTATCTGCCTTAAGATTATCAGACTGGTCTCACCCTCAGGTCATCTCTCCTGTCCTGTACACTAACAAACACCACGAGGCTTCCTGAGAGGTTAAAGACAAACCTTTTTCCACTCCCCAATGAAAAGTCTTCATAGGTGCTTTACCTTCTAGCTAAAGAACAGACAAAAAGCTGTTGCTTATATTCCAGCGGGGGGTAAAGCACCTATGAATAAAATTGTCAGAATATTTCAGGCACCAAAAACAAAAGATATCACACCCCACACCAAGTGTCGTGTGGCAGGATGAAGAAGCACTAAAAAAATTCATGCAAACTTTTAAATACTTTGAAAGAAGTCAATGTCACTGTAGTAGATCAGAAAATGTACAACACTGCAGAGCACTTTAATTTTAATCCAATTACGGAAAACAGCATGATCTGGGCTGGTGGTACAAAAGATGAAGATAATTTATGTGAAGTCAGTAAGTTAAAATCATTAACCATCAAATAATTAATCTTTAATCTTTTAATTATAGAAAAGTAAAATTTAAAAGACAGAAATGAGGAAGTACATGATCATTTAAATACATTACTTAACTACCATCTATGAAGACTTTTCATCTCTCTCCATAGCAATCATAGCAGCTGATGTTTACGCGCCTCTTAATCCTCAAATAACACCAGAGGGTAGGCACTATTATCATCTCTGTTTTTTAGACAAAGATTCTGAGGCATTAAAAGTTACTTAACTTCTCCAGTTTAAATGGCCTGACGATCAGAGGAGTAGACCTTGATTTAAGCCAAGGCTGTTTGATTCCTGATACCTGCATTGTTCTGACTCTCAATGTGCCTGGAATAGGCTTGATCAGGGCCTAAATCTATTAGAATTCATGATCCATAAGTGGTTTTTTTATAGACAGAATGTGTAATAAAAACTGATGAATCCCTGGAGAGAAAAATCCCTAAAAATTGTCTGAAATATCACATGCACTCCTCTTCTGTCTGAAATAGATAGGCTAGTGTCCTCCATAGAGGAGTATTTTGAAATGAAACTCCTAATAGTCCCCAAAATCCATTCCTTATCCTGACATCTTTTGGCCATGAAGAGAGGACACACTACCAAATAACTGTCTACTGATGGTGACAATCGTGTTTAATCCAAAAGGCTTCCTTTGTTGGCTTTTTGTTGTTTTAGTGAAAAAAAATTAGTTTGCACATCTTCACCAGAATTGCCTTTTTCAAAAGGAAAATTATTGGAAAAGATAAAAAAGAAGGAAGTAGGTAATATAATAAACTTAAAGTTAGTCTTTATATTTTAAAAAAAAGGAAGATTTAAAAAGCCAGGATGAAGTGTGAATGAATAAATAAATGAATAAATACAATAGTGAATAAGTATTTTGGGAACTCACTAATTTAAAACACATGACTCTGTTCCAGGAGGATTCTGGAAGTCCCAATACATGATAACATTCTCGGTGGTGTCACTTATTTGGAAAGTGTGGTAACCCCACAAAACCTGGCATCTACCTTCTTACAAACACGTGTCTCAACTGGATAAAGGAAAACATGGCAGGAGACAAATGGCATCACCTATACCTGCAAGCACTAATCTTAGCTCAATGTTAGTCTTAATAAATTGTGATATGCAACAGAGAAAAATGGCTTCTTTTTCCATTGGACATTTTTATCTCATCTTTTTGTCGTACTTTTTCTCCAAAGATCGAAGTATAATAGAGTCATTCTCTAGTAATTATGACTGGTTCTTGAGGCCCCACTCTGCAGTAGTTATTGTGCCCAGCACTATAGATACAGGGGCCACTAAGGCACATCACTGACCTTGAAGTGCTCCAAGTCTAACTGAAGATTAGGAGAAAGCCATAAATAAGAGATGCCAACTTTCAATTTTAAAGGACATATGGCAGAACAAGAGTCTATAGTGTTAAGAAAGTAAGTAGAGAAAGAGAAATAGTATTTCATACTCCCACCATGATTAGTCACAAGAGTCTTTGACCTGAGATCTGTACTGAGTGTAGACAGACCTGAACAAATTCCAGACTCCTGGCTAGAATTGCCCCAGCCCTCACAAACCAGCCTGGAGGAAGTGAATGAAATGCTAGGACATTCTAACACAGATAGCCTATGTGAACACAGATAAACCTTGAAAACACACTAAGAGAAAGAAATCATGCCACATATTGTGTGATTCCATTTATACGAAGCATCCAGAACAGACATATCTATAGATAGAATGATTAGTGGTTTTCACTAGCTGGGGAGATGGGACAATAGAAACTAATTGCTAATGGAGTTTCTTTTTAGGGTGACAATAATCTGGAAGTAGATATGGTACAAGTGTCCAAACATGTCATATTTGGATATAGTAAAAACCAACAGAACAATGTATTGGTAATTTTGTGTATGTAAATTATTTCAATTTTTAAAAATAAAAAATAAAGTCTGTTTTCTGAAACTGAAACTAGAAGTAGCAATGTTAAATAGTCATGTAGCACTGTCTCAGAAAAAAAAAAGATATAATTAAATAGTCACGTAGCTCTGACCAAACTCCCCACCACAGGAAGGTTTTGCAAAGGTGCCTGTGAGGAGAATGGAAGAAGGAGAAAACTGCACAGTGTCTCCAAAGGGTGTCCTCAAAACCAGGAATAACTACAGAGAGCTGTTCCTTACTACGACCCTGTCTGTTACCAGCAAACTGTCTGAGGAAAGGGTATTTTCAGCAGAGACTGACCAGACCCTGGAAAAGGAGAGCTGGTCATAATTCTGACAGTACTTGCTCAGGAGGATTTGAGAGACCCGGTGTCAGTTCCTTGGAAAGAGAGATCAGCATATTGGAAGGGGAGAGTCCAATTGAAAGAGAATAGGACTTTGGATTCAGGGTGGGAGTGAAGGGAATTATACAATCCTGTGCAGCCAAGCAGCCTTCTGCCTTGAAGCTGATTTGTCTTGAGAGGAAAGAGGATGTGCCCAGCAAATGAAAAATATCACTGATTCTATCGGGTGAAGCTCATGTGGTAATAGACCTGCATTTATTTGACACACCAGCCTCCTGGAGGTTGGGCCAAGGGTTCAGTATAGAACACATTGAAGCTGCAGGTCCAGCACTCTCTCCTGCCCACCAGACAATAGCTCCAGCAACTCTGTCATGCCCTCCACCACAACAGCCTCAGTGTTTTCTGTTCTCATAAGCATACAAGCCTGCTCTTATCTTTTCCATCTTAAAAGAAAAAAGAAAACTCTCCTGGAAAGAGGATAATAAATTTAAATACAAATACATGTAACAGTATGCACTGGCCTTTTGGAAAATATTGATTCACCGAGTTATACAGATTTTCCAAATGTTGACACATTTCATTACATGATTTTTTTTGAGACTCACTCGTCTCATCAGTCAAGCCTGGTTCTGAATTCACTCTGTAGCCCAGACTGGCTCTGGACTCAGGACAATCCACCTGCTTCAGCCTACCTAGTGCTGGGATTAGTGGTGCTGGGGAATTGAACTCAGGTACTTAGCATTTGCATAGCGTTTGCTGGGCAAGCGCTTTAACCACTGAGCTATTCCTTCAGCCCCTACATAATATTTTAAAAATCATATTTATTAATACCACTACCATGCCATCAGGAAAGTCTTTAAGTGTCAGGAAGATGTCAAAATCTTTCCCACAGATACAAATTTTCCAAAAATTTTTTTCACTTAAAAGTTCTAATTTTATCACTTGTCACAAAAAATTATCAGCTGCTTTCTTTAAAGTAACACTTTATATTTCAGAAAATGTCTGAAAGGTACCCATATCTAGGTAGCCACACTTCATCAGCATTCTTTTAAGTAAAAGTTGTATTCCATGTAAAGAGAGATCAGCTCAAACAAGCATTCTAGTGCTTTTCCTGGAGGCAATCTTCATACACCAGTGAATAGACAAAATGTTGCATGCATACTTTCCACACTTCACTCACACTCAATGTGAAAAGAACATGTGTTAAAGGGGAAAGATTATTGAAACTCTAAAATTTTTCAGCACTACCTCAAGGACACTCTTGAATAAAACTGGTTTTTCTTTAAAGTTGCCTATATATAAGTACAGTCACTATGAGTACAACTGGGCCACTGCACAGATTTGTACTGACATCCCAGAATTTTTAACCATCATTACTTTTGTATAATCAGTATGTCAGCACATTTGTAAAAGACAAGCATATCAATATGGTTAAGAAAATAGTCTCAGCCTTATAGATCCACGAAAGGCTCTCAGGATCCCCTACAGGGCCACAAACTGCACTTTGAGAACTACAAGCCTGCAATGTTACAATGGTTTACTCACCTTGGAATAAATTTAAGATTTTCCCAAAAATCTAAATAGCTGCATACATAATTTTTAATTTATATTTCATAGTCAGAAAAATCTGGGAAAACATTATTAAAACAAGAAAATTAGTGGACTCAACTTTTCAATTTCAAACTTTTTACAAAGCTGTAATAAACAAGGCAACATAGTACTAGCAACAGGACAGACAACCACATAAATGTTATGGAAATAAGGGCTCAGAAATAAGCTCTAATGTTTATGGTCAACTAATTTTTAATATAAGAACCAAAGAAATTTCATGGGAAAAATAGCATTCTTCATAAATAATGCAGAAGGATGATGTTGGACTGCTAGTTTATCTATACACACAAATTAACTCAGAGCATACAAAAAACTAACTCAAAGATAGGTCTAAATGTAAGAACAAAATACAATAACAAGACTTTTAGAAGAAAATGAAGGGGAAAATCTTTACCATCTTGGATTTGTCTATGATTTCTTAGATATGACATCAGACATACAAAAAGTTTGATAAGTGGTACTTCATCAAAATATTAAGATTTTCACCTCACCAAGAAAGGGAGGAGATAAGCTACAGAATTGAAGAAAATATTTACAAATTACATATGTTATAAGGGACTTACATCCACAAAATAAATACTTATACCTCAATAATAAAAAACAACCCAATTTATAAACAAACAAAACATTTGAACAGACATTTCACTAAAGATATATGAATAAGAAATAAGGACACAAGAAGATCAACCTTAGTAATCATTAGAAAAATAGATCAAAACCACGAGATGCTATTTTACATACACTAGAATACAAATTATCAAAAAATAGAGTATTACTATTTTCAAGGATGTAGAGAAATTAGAAACCTCACAGGTGTTTGTGGGAATGTAATATGATATGGCCACCTTGAAAAACAATTTGGAAGTTCCTCAGAATGTTAAACATATAGTTACCATGTAATTTTCCAGTTACTCAGTAATTCTTCATTTCGGGATAAACCCAAGAGAAGTGAAAATATAAATTCACATAAAAACTTCTACAATAATGTTTACAGAGGCATATCCAAATAGCCAAAGACTAGTAACAAACCAAACACCCATGAACTCATGAATACATAAATAAAATGTGCTATATCCAAGTAATGAAATATTATTTGTCAATAAAATGAAGTAAAATATAATATAATTTCTATGTACCTCAAAAACATTATGCTAAGCAAAAATTTAGTGACCCAAAATATGTATTATATGATTCCATTTACCTGAAATGTCCAGAATAGGAAAATCTATGGAGACAGAAATTAGAGATTGCCTAATTGGGCTAAAACTAACAAGTACAAGGTTTCTTTGAGGATGATGAGATGCTCTAGAATTAGATCATGGTGATGACTATAATACTAAACTTCTTTGTTATACACTTTAAAGTAGGTGAGCTCTATGATGCATAAATTATATCTCAAAAAATTGTGAAAAGTCAGCAGAAAAATAGGAACAACCACAGTCCCATTGAAACAATATTATCAATGTTTCCTTTAAGTAATTTTCAGCAGGCTCTATCAATTAAAGTTTGATTTTTTTTTCAGGTCTGCATTAAAATTACTCACCAAAACCAGAAGCAAAATATCCTACTGCTATTACTGAAAATGATTAAACTCTGATGCACTAGTGAGATCCAGGAAAAAGAAACTCAGGGGTCTCATCAGGGTTCCCTTCTAAGGCTATATGACTTGTGAAGAAGTAACCACCAGGTCTGGAGTCACGAGGGTGTTGATTTCCAAATTAGTAGCCACTAGATCTGAAACAACCAGGGTGCTAACTACGGGAACAGCTGGTTCAACACCAGACAACCTGACAGAACATATGACCACATGTATCACAACCAAGACCACATCCTCAGCATAAAGAGAAGAGCTAAAGCCATGTTTAATAAAAAGCATATTCCACCAGTTCCGCCAGAGACTGAAGTTAATTCTTTTAAAAGTAAGACATGTACCAATATTTTTTTAAAATGGTCATATTTCACTCCTATTTTCCCACTTAGATAAATTTGGATAGAAGGAGAAAAAAACAGGGGAGGGAAGCAGGGAAAAAGAAGGAAAGAAGGTAGGCAGGAAAGAATGAAAAAAAAATTAGAGATGCCTTCTCAAGAGTTACAATTTTCAGCAATGGGAGAGAGGTGGCAAGGGAGCAGAAGGGGGACAGAGAAGTAAAAATGATCATGATGTGTTGCATCTACATACCAGTTCCAGGAATGTAATTACTATGTGTCATAAATACATATTGTTAAGAATAATTTTTTTTTTTGGGGGGGGGGAGGTTGAAGCCCCAAGAAATTAAATTTTGCTAGCAAGCAATGAATGGCTTTGGAAGCAGATTCTTCCACAGAGGAAGAGAGACTCCTCCTGGGAGCTAGGGAGCCCGGGTGGGCCATACCTGGATTCCCAACTCATAGACATGGTAAGATAATAATAAATGTGCATTGTATTAAGTCATAAAAAGTAATCTATGGAAGCATAAGAAGAGGGCTAAAGAAAGTCAGCAGCTTCTACCCCACCAACACACGTTCTACACCCAGCAAGAGCACTATAAACCACTCTCTACCAAGCAGGGAAAGAAACTGAGGCAGGACCTTTGCGTGCATCACAGGCCTCCCACCTAACTTCCATGGCACTTGGCCTGTTATTCTTATATCATCCAGACAGATAGAGCTACAAAGTAATTTGATTGGCAGGCGACCTGACCAACTTTAGGACGGTTTGTTAAATATCTGGTTTCTAAATCTTCAACAAGCTTTTATTCCTAGACACTAAAGAAATATTGCTGCTGATGGACACGTCTTCAAAGTTTAAACTAAAACAATGCAAATGTACTACGTTCTGATGGAACCAAATTTTTGTTAGTCCCATCCATTATTACAATGGTCCCTTAAATATCAAATGGTTTCTCTAATATGGGAAACCGAGAACTAAATGGGGGATAGCGGGAGTTGGGAGAGGGGAGGATGCGGGAGAGACAAAAAGAGAGAGGGGAAAGGTTTGTAACTCATAGGTGCACAAAATACTCAAGTTCAATGTAAACATTAAGTATCACATATATATACATAATAAAACGGAAAAAAAAACAATGGTCCCCTTCAGCAGCCCTAGCAAAGTAAAGCATGCCCCTTGGTGACAAGCAATATTCACACCTCTCACTTGCATTTCATTTCCTAAAATGCTAAACCTTGAAATGTCAAAGACAGAGCAGAAAGGAGACCACATCCTTTCTACTCTCATATATAAGGTGTGACAGTCAAAAACCCAAACCAGATTTTCGTGTTGATTGATGTGGGAACATCAGCTACAATGAAGAACTCCTGTCCATTTCTGGCCTTTCTCTCAATTGTCATTTTTCTCCTGCTGATTCCTGAAGGTAAGACTGATTTTTGTCATTTTTATCATGATCATTGAGCAAAACAGACTTTTACCCTAGGAAAAAATAGGATGTGACTGAGGTTCTTTGGTTTTAATGACTTCCTTACCCTTTTATTTCTAGCTCCTAGATTTTCACCTTCCCAGTTTTCTTGTGGAAACCACAGGCCTGTGGCCATTCTCTTCCTTGTATCCTCACTCTTGCCAAATCTTGTGAAAAACTTCTATTTATCATTGATACCTGTGAATTTGGCAATGAATTCATTTTAATTATGGAATAAGAGGTACCATCTTCTAGTCAAGAAAACATGAGTCTCAGTGAATAGTCAGGAGAAATATTTTAGGAAAATCCAAGAACTCATGGTGTAGAAGTTAAAAAGCAGAAAGTCTATCACAAAGACAGAAAGTCCTTTCAACAGCTGTATATTTTACACTGGGTTTGGGTCTCATTGTTCTCTAACAATGAACCTAAACTCCTAGTCTGTCATCAAGAAAATTTTACTAAGATGGCATACTCTACTTACCTCTCTTTCTGTTACCTCAGTGCAAAGGACTTGGGTTTAATCATGGATTTTGGTTGGAGATTAAAGGGGAACCTTAAATACAATAAGTTCTATCCCCTCCACCTATGAATAAAGTATAATCCAATAACCTGAAATCTCTCAAGGTTCGGTAGACTCACTGAGCATCATAGCTAAGAAGTGTTAATATCAGTAGGGATGTTGGACTTTTCCAAAGTTTTGTGGTGAAAAAGGAAGTTTCTAAACTTCTAAAATTCCTTCTGCTTCTGCAAATAATTCTCATCTAGAAAAGAATGGACACACTCATGGTCATCAGTATCGCCTGCCACAACTGCTGCTGGAGTAGACCAGCACGCAGGTCTCTGCCCTTTGCAAGGCTTGAGGTTAGAGGTTTGCAACAGACTTCTAGGCTTGAGGGTCCCTAGAACACAAGCATGCCTTCTACAAGCGCAACAGCAGGGACCTCTCAGAGTCCAAGAGGGATGGAATTTACAGCCAGATGTCTTAAGGTCTACATGGAATTTTTTTTTAAAGGTGGGGGCTGGAGGGAGAGAAAGCACTCTTTTACATGCTTTCACTCCCAAAAGACAAAGAACGGTTGACCTTAAAACACAGCTTTATGAAGAGCTCTTTGGGATGGACACCAATCCCATCTTCCTTTTTCTATTGAACAGATGACTGCGTAAGAATTATTGGAGGAAATGATGTCATTCCTCATTCAAGACCCTACATGGTCCTACTTAAGAGCCAAAAGGATGTCTGTGCTGGTGCCTTGATTGCAAAAAAATGGGTGTTGACTGCAGCCCACTGCATTCTGTAAGTGCTAAGGATTTAAAAATGAAAAAAAAAGTGTGTGAAGATGTTCTTTAATTGGGGAAAATGATGAGAAATGTAAGCTCCACTAAGCCACTGGAGAGTCATATATATGTTCGTAACACTAAGTCTTTGGAAAACTTGCTTTAACCTATAAGGAAGGTAAACCCAACCTCAATGCAAAGAATCAGGCCAGTGAGGAAGCTGCACCCACAGGCTCTTTCTGAAGACCATCTGGGTACCGGTGCTGTGAATCAATTAGCCACAGCATAGAAGGCTCAATTTTCAGTGTTCCTTCAGACACCTGGGCACAGCCTTCAAGTAGAGAAAGGTTGTTCAGTGCTTTCCTGTGCCCCTTAGCGAGCCCCCTCCCTCAAGCTATCTCTTAGCCCCTGTGAAGTACTACCTTGAAACCTCTTCTCAGGACTCTAAGCATACCCAGTAATGACAGCCATATATGGCAATGGTTTGGTTGGTTGGTTGGTGTTTTTTTGTTTGTTTGTTTGTTTTGTTAAGACAGAGTCTCACTCTGTAGTAATGGCTGACCCTGAACTCACTATGTAGCCCAGGCTGGCCTTGAACACATAGCAATCCTTCTACCGCAGCCTCCTGAGTGCTGGGATTGCAGGCATGTGCCACCACACCTGGTTTATGTAGTGCTTGGGAATCAATCCCAGGGTCCTGCAGTTTGCTAGGCAAGCACTATATTGATGACATTTGTGGACCTTAGTGAAATAAAGGTTTTTCAACTTGAAAAAAACATATGGCTACATCTCTACATGACTATGTAAATTTAAATTATTTAAAGCTAAATAAATACAAATTTACTTCTTCAGGTAACTAGATCATAGGAGCTACACCCTCATTAAGGGATTAATATAACCTCCAGAGTGGGCTAGTTCCCATGAGAGTCCGTTGCTATTAGGCAAGCTCAGTTTCCTTGGCTCAACCTCTTGCTTCCTCTGTCACATGCCTGCTCTTCAGCACATTCCCTTCCCACTCCCCTTTCATTCTTCCTCCATGAGTTAACATGCCAAGCACATGCTAGCATTATGCTCTTGTACTCCAAAAAATTATTTTCTTTACAATGCATCCAGCCTCTGAGATTTTGTTACAGAAGCATGAAATAAATTAAGAAGATGATGATAAGGGGTTCATGAACATCTTATCCTTTGAGGTACATTTTCTTTAGAACCACAAAGTATCTCCACAAAAAGCATATTTACAAATGAAAATGATCAACACATAATATGCTTGGCTCCTGCTTGAAGAATAAACCCAGTAAATAATATTGCATCTATTCCAGGGGCAAAAAGTCCCAGGTCATTCTTGGGGCTCACTCAATAAGCAAGAATGAGCCAGAAAAACAGATAACATCAGTGAAGAAAGAGTTTCCCCACCCATGTTATGACAAGCATACACACGAAAACGATATTAAACTTCTTAAGGTAGGTACCTTTGATATCTTTTTGAGTCTTGGAACATCCTGAAAACCTAACCCCTTATGTGGAAACCTTTACTCCATGCCCTTTCTTGAAGTCATGCAGGAGGGTCCCCAAGAGTTGGGATAGAATTTAAATGAAAATGATAGCATTTGTCTCATTCTGTTAACTCTTTGTGTTTGTCTTCCAACAGCTAAAAAAAGGAGCAACAATTAACAAATATGTGGCTACCCTCCAACTACCTAAAACTGGGGATGATGTGAAACCCGGAACCCAGTGTCGAGTTGCAGGGTGGGGAAAGTATAGCCAAGAGGAACGTCTGTCAGAGACTCTGAAAGAAGTCAATGTCACCGTCATAGACAGAAAAATCTGCAATGATCCACAGCACTATAATTTCAAGCCTGTGATTGGATTAAATATGATTTGTGCTGGAAACCCCCGTGGTGGAAAAGACACATGCTTTGTAAGTAAAATAAGATTCCCCATGTGCTATTTGAGTCAGATTCAGAGGTACAAGCAATGTACCAAAACAATGGCATGTTTTTGTCTTGTCATGGCATTGGCTTCTATAGTTTTGTGAAAGAAGTTTGATTAAGAGGCTGAGGCCAGGCAGATTATAGATTTGAGCCCAACCTGGTTAACTTAGCAATTTAACAACACCCTGTATCAAAATAAAAAAATAAATAAATGAAACATTAGCTGGAGATATAATGCAAATGTTCTCAATCTCCAGTACTACAAAAAGTATTTTAATTAAAACCTTAATCAAAATAAATTAATATGCTCAGTTTAAGTAAGTCATTAAAATATGAAGCTTACTCCTAATACATGAGTTAACTTACTACATCCTCTTGATTTTTTATGAACACCCACTGAAAAGCAATGTTTTTTCTCATTTTTCATATTACCACATATTGGTCTAAAGTTCAAGATATACAAAATTCATGATAGCTGTAATCAGGGTTCCTCAAGGATGTTCAGTGTCCTTTCCACCTCCCAAATGTTTTTAGGCACTGATTTTTCAGTTAAGTCAGGTTGGTCTTAACTTTATTAAATACTGTAGAATTTCTTCTGTCTTGCTAGTGGTCATGACTAACAATGGTCCCACCTCATCTCCACTCCTCTTTTTCCCCCAGGGAGATTCTGGAAGTCCTTTGATGTGTGATGGTACTTTCCGAGGAGTCACTTCCTTTGGCCCCCCAGGAAAATGTGGAGATCCTCGAAGGCCTGGCATCTATATGCTTCTCTCAGATAAATATCGCAGCTGGATAATTAAAACTATGAAGGGGGCAGTTTAGAGAACTGCTTTTCATTTCATTTGTTGTGATTTCTTAATCTAATCTTACCACAAATAAAATCAACCTACATGTCTCTCTCTTCTAAGATCATAGGCAGATGTCAAAAAGCATAATAAAAGCGTCTTTTGATAATTTGGTGGATATGGGGGATATTAGGGAAACAATGTCATCAGTGTCACCATTACCAAGTGTCATGGGAATTTTTCTCCTGACTACTCCCTTCACCATCTCAGTGGAACCTAGCAGGAATGACATCAATATTAGATATTTCTAATAATAAATGCAATAAAGGTCTCAGCATTTCTGTAGAAAATAGTCTAGAGCATTCAGGTAAAAAGGAACCTGCCCACAAAGGCCTGTGTTACACACCAATACTGGCTATTCTCATGTATATGTAATACCTAGAATCTATGAGAAAAATAGAAATGTGAAATGACAAAGGCAGATGACAAAAACTAGAAATTAAAATTCTAAGAGATACAAATAAACCGCTTGGCCAACCAAGAAAATTAAATGACAGAAATCCAGCCTTATTTTTAGTAGTTTGCACTTAAGCCTTGGACTATCTAGGATTACCTTGGATTACCACTTTGTAACTCTGCCAGCAGATTATGTGGATTACCTGGTCCTCATTTCCCTTGAGTATGGGGAGGTCTAAACCACACGGTGGTTACACTGGCCACTATCCCATAGGGACCAACAAGTATTAAACTGTGGGCAGAAAAATTTTTAAAACCCTATGATGTTTATTCAGAATTTCGAATCCAGTAAATAGTTACTCTAGGAGCCATTTTAAGATGTGATCATGTAAAGAGATTCTTTCAGTTCCTATCAGATCAACACTAAGAACTTCTTAGAACAAAAAGAAAAAGAAAACATACCTTAACCCTACTGAAATACTAGTCTCTGGTTTTCAACCATGGCTGCCCTTCAGACTCATCAGATTATTTAAAATTACCAAGACCTACCTCTAGAAATATGATTTAGTTGAAGCCCAAAACATAGTTTCTTCATATAAACTCCCCAGTTACACTAATATGCAACTAGGGATAAGGAATGTATACTCAATAGTAAAGTCCAATATTAATTTCTAAAAGAGAAGATCCAAAAAAGTCACTAGGATAATCCTTGAGACATTTGCTATAATTCATAACTCCTAGTTAGGATTTTGACTACAATAAGAAGATGGGATGTTCTCTACTGGTGATGTTTATTACAGATACCTAATTTCATTTTTAAAGTAGTTACATAGAAACCTCATTCACTGCTGACAGAGTTACAAAGTGGTACATCTTACAAAAATAAGCAGTGTCTATTAAAACACACATACCCATAAATATATATGACCTAGAAACTCTGCTTTTGACTCTAAACTAAACTGAAATGAGTGTTTTTGCTTACCAAAAAAAAAATGTTTAAGAATATCCATAGCAGCTTTATTCTTAAAAGTCAATGCTGGAAATAACTCTAATACCCATTAAAAAATAAAGTGAATAAACATGTACACATTGCTATAACAGAATAATATAAGGCAATGAAAAAAGAAGAAACTACAGTTACAACACAATCTTCATGTTGCATTATACATACATATACACATACATGTATGGTCTCTTTGTTCATTCAGTATAAAGTCTGTGAGAGATACACAAATAGATAGAGCATGATTCCATGTATCTGAAGGTTGGTGTGGGGGAAAAAATGAATCCATGATGATAGGAGTCAGCCTAATGGAGGGGTGGCCACCAGGAGCAACACTAGGGAGCCCACTAAGGTATCAGGAGTGCTCACATCTCAATCTGGATGGTGACCACTCTGCTAGCTACTCATAAACTAAGAACTTTTCAAGTTCTACACTTATGATTTATATATTTTACTATAAGTTAATTATTACTAATACAAATTTTCAACTTGCAGAGAAATCATTTACAGCCAATCCTTCTATTCTGTATATTGTCTAAAACTTGACCTTATTTTCTTTTGTTTTCACTTTTCAAAGGTAAATTTTGTGGTGTGGAATTATACCTTAATAAGTCTACCTCTTATTTCCCACATTATTTTCCTTAACGTCTATCTATGATCCATAATGACTACGTTCATCTTGGGGGGCCAGGCACATACCTCCGGTATGTTAATCATTCTTACTTCCCTTCCTCTTCTACCCTCCCATCTGCCCTAATCTCCAGACACCTGTCCCACCTCCACAAAGTCTATCTCCCTGATTTCCATGAATTTTGATGGATTTTGCGATTAAACCATTTCTATTTTGAGTTTCTCATATAAGAGGAATCACATGATCTTCAACCTATGTCTGTCTTATTTCACTTGGCATTATGGTCTCACAATGCTTCGATTTTCCTACAAATGAGACTTTTTCTTTTCCCCAAACCTCTCACTAAAACTAGCAGTTAGAGAATATATTCATATTTTCCTTAAATAGGAGTCCTTTTCACACAGCAATATTAATTGAGAGAAAAGTGTTTTGGTCATGACATAACGTCATATGACAATCACAACAGTAATACCCAGAAACAAAACAGGGCCCCCCAACACCCAAAGTAGGTACCTCTCCTTCACTTCCTGGGGAGGAGTATAATGGAAATTGTCTTAACCTCTTGCTCATTCCCATCTAAACTTTTAACATGTCACACTTATCAAATTAAGAAGGTCCCATTATATCTATTAGCTGGGCTTGGGCATAGGGCTCCATGGTAGTGTTTACCCAACATGTACAAAGACCCAGAGCCCTATATTCAGTCCTCTGTGCTACCAAAAAAAACCTGTTAGCTTAATGAAGTGTGTATGCTGCAGAATGTATGGTATTTGAAGTTCTGAATGGCCCAAAATTATCTAAGAAAAGAATTAGTAACATTCAGTTTTTAAAAACTTACTTTTTAATAAAATCATTTTATTGACATGTTTTGAGTTAGACAAATCAATGAAACAAGAAAGAAAATCAAAAAATAAAACCATTTGCTTAAAGTTTAATTCAATATAAACAGGAAAAGATGGATTTTACAATAAGTGATCATCGTGTATCTGGTTAGGAAACTGTATGTAAAATTGGATCAAATCTTTTTTTGAGTATGCATGAATTGCAGATTCAATAACATGTTGGTAACATACAACTAGAGAATCTCTGTCCATATGTATCCTGTTTGCACACTATTTCCCTCCCTCTTTACCTGTCCCTCCTCCTCTCCATTCTCAGTGTCTCTACCCTTTCCTACCAGTCCTTCACCTTACCTTCTTCCTTCTCTCTTAGGGTTTCGTGTGCATGTACTTATGGCAATTTCATATGAGAAACACCAGTAGATACCCAATCTTTTGTGCTGGCTATCCCTAACTCTCCTTGTATATTATTGTCCCACTTTTCAATTATCAAGGTTTTATTTTGTTTCCTAAATTTTGAGAGTATTAAAGAGAGGTGATACTTTTGTCAAAGAAAATTTCATAATAAAACAAATAAATTAAATATTAATTATCCAGCCCACAAAAATCTTTCTAAGGAGCACAAAAACGAATAATGTATGCTTTCTCATAAATTCAACCTAACTGTTCAGGGAACAATGTCAAGTTAAAACTAAAATAATCAAAGATACGTGCAGTAATAAAAGATCTTAAAATGAACTAGAATGACATATTAATATCAAATAGGTGATACAGACTAATGACAAGAAGCCAAACCCAGGTAATGTCATTTCTAAACACCATTTGGACAGGTTAGGACTTGCACAGGTGTGAACAGAAAAGGAAGAGAGGAGCAAGAATTTCACACTATAACAAGAGCCCCAACAAAGGTACCAAGGCATAAAAACCCAAGATGATTCAGGAAATGCCTGGGAATTAACATAAAAAAGGCAAAACAGTGTACTGAACAAACTTGAAGTAACAAAGTCATATTCCTGATAATATTGCAACTATCCAAGGTCACTCAGTGGTTATGGCAGAGCTGAGGCAAGAAAAGGAGCCCTAATTTCTAATCCTGGGCTTAGAACGATGTCAAAGGGTTTGGGTAGAGTGTGACTCTGAGTTTGTGAGTAGGAACTGACAGGATTGGCACAGTGCTTTCACAAATGTAACTTAGCAGTGGTGTGAAGACTTGAGAAAACTGAAGTCAGGAGAACAAGTTATAAGGCAATTAAAATGGGCTGACCATGTGATCAGTTAGAACAAAAGAAAAGAGAACAAGGAGTGAACCAAGGAGGTATGAGGACAGAATAATCAGAAGACTAGGTGACCAGGGTAAGGAGGAAACCGCTAGGAGGGTATGATGGTTGGAATGTGTCCCTAAAGCTCATGTCTTGGAAATTTCAACCCTAGTGCAACAACGTTGGATGCTAAGGCCCAATAAAAGGCAATGTTGGCCATGAGGGCTCTGCTCTCACACGTAGGTCAGAATCATGGGAACAGAGGAGTGGGCTTGTTATCAAAGTGACTCCTTTTGCTCTCTTGGTTTCTAGCATGCACTCTCCTGCTCTTCCACCTTCTACTACAGAGTGAAGCACCATGAACGACCTTGCGAGAGGCTGGTGTGACACTCTCAGACTTCGCAGTCTTCAGAACCATGAGCTAAATAAACTTTTATTGCTTACAAGTTAGCCAGTCAGGGAAAATTCTGTTACAGCAGCAGAAAAAAAGGACTGAGACAGAAAAGGGAATTCTAATAAACAGCTAATAATGAAAAGAAATAATACACATGCATGTTATAGCATAAAATACATTGGAGGATTTAAATGAATGTTTTTCAAGAAAATGAGTTGTACTTTCAACATCGAGTTTGAGCTAAAGATGAGAAAAGCTGTCAAAAAGGAAATATCCATAGGTAGTCAGAAACATGAGTTTGGAACTCATGGGAACGTCAGTAGAGAAAGAACTGTTCAGAAATTTTTGCTACAGATTGTTTTGGGGTTTTGTTTGTTAGCTTGCTTGCTTTTGTGTTTTGAGACAGTCTCCTTCTGTAGTTCAGGCTGGTCCTGAACTCACTATGAAGCTCAGGCTGGCCTCAAACACACATCAATCCTACTACCTCAGCTTCCTGCGTGCTAAAATTATAGGCACGTGCTACCATGCCTGGCTCATGTGGTGTTGGGGAATCAAACCCAGGGCCCTATGCTTGCTAGGCAATTGCTTTAACTATTGAACTATGCCCCATCCCCTCCAGATTTATCCTAATTAGAGGCTAGGGCCATAGCTTAGTGATTAGAGTACTTGCCAAGGAAGTGTGAGGTCTCTATTCAATCCCCCAGTACCACATAATAGCCAAGACTGGTGGTACATGCCTATAATCCCAGCACTCAGAGGCTGAGACAGAAAGAGTACAGTGATTTCAAGGACAGCCTGGGCTACAAGAATCAGCCTGGGGACCACAGAGCAAGGCCCTGTCACAAAAAGGTGGGGGAGGGGGGACTTACTCTAACTAAAGCATTGAAAATGGATCTTTTAAACGGAAGAGTGAGAAAAGAGCAGAAGAGGAGGAAGTGGAAGGATGGGGAGGGTGGAAGATGACAGAAAAGAAGGTAAAGCAAAGACTATCTGTGGGAAATACAATGGGAAGAAGCAGAGTGAATAAAGTAGCCTGAGAGAGAAGTTTGAAGAGCAGCTGCCACATTCAGAAGAGCACATCGCATGTGACACTCAAACAGCCTAGCAAAGGAAATCCAGTGTCATCATCCTGGCTAGGAACTCAGATAAAGAAGCTAGGAAGGGCTGGATGACTGGTAGCAACTCCACACACAAGCTGTCCCATCTGCCGCAGCAGAAAACAACCGGGTCTGGTCTGGACTCAAAGCCAGGTGCAGCACTCTGCCTCTGTGACCTGGAGGAAAAGGAAGAGAGTCGGCATTCCATATTTTCATGGCTGTTGCTGTGGAGTAGGTAACGGAAAGGAGAGTCCCACATTCCTCCCGAGACAAGAGGCTTCCCCACACCCTCCTCAGACACCACTGCAAAAGGGCTGAGATTTTGCTTAGTGTCTCTCCTTCAGCATTCATTCCCCGTGGCTACCATAGAAATTGATAACAAACTTTGTGGCTGAAAGCAGCAAAAGCAGATTATCTCAGTCGGGGAAACGAAGGTCTCAAACTTAAGGCTTGGCAAGTATGCATTCCCTTTGGAAGTTCTAGGAGTGATTGCGCCTTGTCTCCCCTGGTTTCTAGTTTCTTGATTCACAGCTATATCACATGTCTCTGCCTCTGTGGTTACTCTGTTTCTCCTCTGTTTCTCTCATAAGAACCCCTGTCATTGGATTTAGGGCCAATCTAGATAATCTAAGATAATCTCATCTCAAGAATCTTAAGAATCTTAATTATGTCTTCAAAGATCCTCTCTATAAATAAGGTCACATTCATAGGTTCTAGAGATCTGACAAGGATAATCAAGGAGACCATTATTTAGCCTGCTGTATTTGTTACTAGTTTATTAGTTCTACCTTCTACAATCAACCAACACACATGAAATGTCACTGCTGTGCCCTGCCACACACCCCAGAAAGCCATTTCTCCCCCAATAAGCCATCCCTTTGAAACTCAGTTTATAAGAAATGAATCAAATAAACTATGACTTAATGTACAAAGATCCAAGAAGCTCTTTCACAAAGCATATAGTCTCATGAAAATCTTGAGACACTACCCCCTATTCTGTTATTTTTATTGATAATTCCCAAAGAATATTCTATGGCATAATAGTTTAATGTGAATTAAACAGATATTAAAAAAGAATAGAACACTTAATGTTCACACTATTTGGAAGCTCTGAGTTACAGTAAAATTAAACCTGATTATTTCAAGATTTTTTTATTTCAGGGTTTTTTATTTTAGGGCTTCTCTGTGCATCATAAATGATTTGGAGATGAGGTAGGCAGTATTTCTAAAAATGGTTTGACTATATAGCCTTTTGACCTGAGCACCTGAAGAAACTAGTGCCTCTTAAAAATGTTTTGTAAAACCTAGCCTAACTCAACAACCACTTCAGTGTCAAAAATTTTAGGCCAAAATAGACTAAGATAACTCCTTGGAATAAGCCTGGGACAATTTGAATCATTCATGGGAAAATGGATGCACTTTGAGACCATTATGCTCAGCAACATGAATCAGACCCAGAAAATTAAATATTATATGGTTTCTATACTGAGAAAAACAACCCATAAAAAAGTAAGAGATATGGAAGAAAGTAAGAAGATGTACTTTGTGGAAAGGAAAAGGGAAAGGCGGGTGGTGAGAGGGTAGGAAGGGGAAAGAGATGTAACATGTAAATTTAAAAAATAAAAGTTTTAAAAAATGAAAAAAATAATGAGGCTAGGGCAGGGAAATGGGAGGAGGATGTCAGCTTTTCAATGGGTAGGTACTTGAGGACAGAAATAAAATTAAACCAGGTAGGTGATCACCTCTTTAAAGGACCAGTACTGCTTACTGCTCAATTAAGAGCAGGTATGTGAAAAATAATCTTATACTATGAGAAAAACTTCTCAGCAGAAAGAAGTACCTATGCTCTATTTCATTCATGAAAGAGACACATCTTAGACATTTGGGGGCTTTTTACAAATACACACATCACTCCTAATGCTCTCCTTTATGCCTGTCTATGTGTGTGCACACACACAGCACACATATACACAAGCTGTCTTAGTCACCTTCTCATTCATTACTAGGACACAATATATGCGAGCCACAACTAAAGGTAGGCAGAATTTTAGAACCCAGTTTCAAAAGGTTTCAGTCCATTTATTGGTGGTCTGCAATGGTAGAAGGGTGTGGCAGAGACCTAGCCAGAGAAAAGCTGTTCACCACGGGGCAAGACAGGAAACGGAGGATGCAAAGGACGAAACTAGCGAGGGAGTTACATCCTTCCAGGTCAAGCCCCAGTGATCCACCCACTCCAAGTCATGTCCCTGTGATCCGCTCCTTCCATCCAAACCTCACCTCTTATCAGCACAGGAAATCAATGGATTAATCCCATGATTGAGTCCCCTTTGAAACTCAGGGTGTTTGGGGAACACTCCAGATCCAAATCATAACACACACGCGCGCGCGCGCGTACACACACACACACACACACACACACACACACACACACACACTTACACAAGGTTCTTCAAGGTGGTCAGTGGGATTTACCCTGGGATGTTGAGGCATAAAGAAGGTTAGATTCATAGATACAAACAGTCACCTCATTTTACAGACAAATAGACTTAGGTCTGGAGGGTATAGCTTGGCAATTAGAGTGCTTTTCTACCTAGCAAGCACAAGACACTGAGTTCAACTGCCAGTACCTTATAAGCTGGGCACAGAGGTAAACACTACAGAATGAGACCCTGCTTCAAAAGAAAGGAAGGAAGGAAGGAAGGAAGGAAGGAAGGAAGGAAGGAAGGGAGGGAGGGAGGAAGGGAGGAAATAGACTTAGCAATGTCAAATATCTCAAACATCTCAATATAAGATCACATAGCAAATTTATGGCAGACTCAGAATTAAGATTCAACTCTCTAACCATTAGACCAAATTCCAACTCCAGAGCAAAGAAGAATCTTTCTTTTGTGAATGCCACTATTTTTTAGTTTCAGAATTTAAATGAAAAGCAACTTAATATAGTTATTTTAAATACAGATCATTACACTAATGCTTTTAAATTATTTTAGCCAATTTTTTATTTTAATAATTAACTTTGTCAATATATCCATGTGTAACTTTAATCACCCTAAAACCCACATATACCTTCTAAAATATATTTCTTGCTTTCATCAGAAGAAAGAAATAAAGTAATTCCTTATAAATAGAAAAATTATATATGTAATAGACCATTTAACTGTTATAAGTTAGCTACTAATTTTAAGGGCTTACTTTGAGATAAGGAAACAAAGTAGAATTCTATCTCTGATTCTAATTCTCCTCCTTCTGAGACCATGCATTCTTACTATTTTGCTTTTTCTATTACTGGGTACAAAGTTCTTTTATGAAACAATATAAATACACTTGTGTCTTAGTTACTTTGTCATTGCTGTGACTCAATACCCGACACCCACAAATTTAGGGAAGGCTTATTTTAGCTCACAGTTCCAGATGGTCACAATCCATTCAGGGGCGGCCGGCAGCAATCAAAGTACAGGACAGAGGTAGAGGTGGAGGCAGCTTCTCAGGACATCACAAACAGGAAGACAAGCTGAGACTAGTTGAGACTAGTCCTAGTCCTCCAGGAAGGCAGGTGCAGCTTACATATCCTTTCAGGTCTCCGCCCAGTTATTAGTCCTCCTGCATCCAGGTGTGGCCACTACACACCGTTAATCCTAACTCACACACCTTTAGTCTTAACAGTAATCCACCCCTCCAGACTAGACCCCAAACCACCAACATAAGATGGTTCCATAGACAATCCATAACATTAAAATACATGAAACTTTTGGGGGACACTCCAGATCCTACCCACAACAACTTGCACTCCTTGGTTCTAGAGAAAATTGCTAGTTAGAAATATCTCTTACTAAAAAAAAAATCAACATTTTCATTGATTTCTGCCAAGCATGTGGTTCTTTAAATATACTTCTCTAAGTCTTACATTAAAATAATCACTTTCTGGTATTAAAAACTCAAAACAACAAATGATGGCAAGGCTGTGAGGAAAAAGAAATCCTCCTACATTGCTAGTGGGACTGTAAACTGATATAATCACTGTGGGAAGCAGCATGGAGTTTCCTCAAAAAAAAAAAAAAACCTGAAAATCATATTCCCTTTGACCCAGTTATACTTCTTCTGAGTATCTTCCCAAAAGAGTTAAAGTCATCATACAATAGTGACACATGCACATTCATGTTTATAGCAACATAATTTATAACAGCCAAGTGTTGGAGAAAGCCAATATACCTGACCACAAATGAATGGATAAAGATGTAGTATATACACAATGGAGTGTTATTCTACCGTGAAGAACGACAAATTTGAGTCATTCGTGAGAAAATGGATATACCTTGAAACTATTATGCTCAGTGAAATGAATCAGACCCAGAATTAAACATTATATGGTTTCTATAATAAGAGAAAATCAAACCATAAAAAATGTAAGAGATATGGAAGAGAATAAGAAGATGTACTTTGTGGAAAGGGAAAGCGGGAGAGGGGATGAGAGGGTGGGAAGAGGAAAGAGATGCAATTTGTAAAATAAATAAATTAATAAAATAATAATGCCTTTAAAATTAGGTCTAAGTATAGTCTTTATTAACTCAATAAATATAATAAGTCAAAACACCTCATTTTTATTATTATGTGTTAAAAGGAAGAAGGGAAAGAAGGAAAGGGAGTAGCAAAATGAAGATCCGAAACCTTTTGAGACAAGCCTTGAAAGTTATCTCAACATTTTTACAGTTAAATAGCTACACTAAAACTTACTGGGTAAATCACATTTGAATTAGAAGAAAAGGATTTCTTGAAATTCTTTCACTTCATTGAAAATCTTAACTTACTAAATAATGGAAAATACCATCTTTAACTCAGGCAGATGTTCCCTGTGGGAATTAAGTCCCTAACGTAGTTACTTTTTTTCTTGCTATGACAGAATATTCAATTTTCATAACTTAATGGAGAAAGAGTTTATTTCAGTTTCAGAAGGTCTTAGTCCATTTGTGGGCAACTGTCAATAGTAGAAGCACATGACACAGTTATATCTGGAGGAAAGCTGTTCATGGCATGGTAGACAGGAAGCCAAGTAAGCAAGGAGAGGTACAGTTAGCATATACCTTTCTAGGGCATGCCTCAGTGATTCACCCTGTTGTGATTTGGATCTGAAGTATCCCCCAAACGCTTCATGTACCTACAGATACTTGTACAACAATGTGAGTTCCAGGACTTCACCAGCACAACATCTGTCGCTAGGTGTTCCTGTCTCCCAGAGCCTGTTAGAAAGTACACTTCAAATTTAAAATCCTGAGAAGGATGGTTCTCCTTCACCATCACAGGACTTACTTCTAATAAATACTCAATAAAAATTTAGAGTACTGAATTGAGGAGAAAAAACAGTACCCCAGGGCTAAAGATTTGACTATTGAAGTAAAACACAGGTTAAGTGTGTACAGGGCTCAAGTTCAATCACCACCACCAAAATAAATAAATAAATAAATAAGTAAATAAATAAATAAATGTGTGTGTGTGTGTGTGTGTGTGTGTGTGTGCGTGCATGTGTATGCACATGCATATGCATGTGTGTTTATCGCCAGTCAACTTTGAAAAGGCAGATGTTCACAGAGAAATCATGATTTTTAGTGATATTCCCACATATAAAAATGTCTCATACTCACATCTCTTTATCTTGCACATTGCCAGATTTTCATCAAAATACAATGAACTGTGATGCGAAATCTGGAGTTCAAAACCTGCCCAAGATTATCTCTATAAAATGTATATGCAAGAAGGCTTGACAATTTTAAGTCACATACAATAGTATTCAGAAACCCTTGTCTATGCATTTCCTGAGGCAGAGTGAAATAAATACACCAAATAAGCAGAGGGAGAAAACTCTTTGATTCAGGGACTCTTTCATCAATGTTCCCTCAGTTTGGTACATGGTACATGGCACTTTATCCCTCCATTTACTTACCCAAAAAACCACCTGACCTGGACAGAGTGGGACAGGTCCACAGAGTCACTTCATTCTCGGGAGCACCTTGGCCTGTTGCTATCTCCTTTGTCTTAGGTAGCCACATTAGTGAACAAATCTATAATAATGACATTAAACACACAATGCTAGAAATTTCCAATTCATTATTAATGTAATTAAACTAATTTTAGGTAGGACCTTCTATCTACTTATTTTCCAGTCACAGCTAGGGTGCAGGTATTAGAGGAATTATATTAGTTTTAATAAGGTTTAATCCCAAGGTAACAAAGTGTCCAAATAAGCTGAGGTACAAGGAATAGATGAACTTAAGTGGACTGTAATCATCAGGCAGGAATAGGCAGTCTACTTTCAAGTTTCACAGTCAAAGCATTATTGGAGAGAAAAAGTGCGGGGGAGAAAAGAAGGAAGGAAGGAAGGAAGGAAGGAAGGAAGGAAGGAAGGAAGGAAGGAAGGAAGGAAGGAAGGAAGGGAGGGAGGGAGGAAGGAAGGGAGAGAGAGAGAAAGAGCGAGAGAGAGAAAAGATTTTGAACTCAGATTAAGAGGTTTAACTGAAAAATAAACTCTTGAGAGCTACGTTTCTTATGAAGTCAGTGGAAGTGTCTTTGGGTTCTATACTCTATCATAAACTCACAAATTAGTTTTACAAAATTCTAGAAGATCAATATAAATACAAATTCCAGAAGAGACATTTACCTGTGAGTTTGTGCTTGGAGTTTGAAGGCTATTCCCAGTACTTATGTCTAAGATATGTAGGCATCCATCCTTCATTCCTCCTCCAATTGCAAGGACTTCAGATTGCCAAGGACACCAATCCATAGCCTTTGAAGTTTGAAATAGTAGCATAGGCAGGTCAGCCTTGAAGAAGATGAACTAATAGACACGGTGCACTTTAATAAGAAGTCCCAGAGATCAGCTCTGGAAGCTCTCATGAGCCTCCTATCCAAAGACAGGAGTAAATGCACCTTTCAGAAATTACTTCCCAGGAACTAGAAGCCATATCTAGAAGGGAAGGCACTTAACAGAGCTCTTCCTCAAATTATGCCAACAACTGTGGATACTCAGCATTAAAAAATCCCCTGCTAGAAAGGTTTATGTATGCTCTTAGATTTTGGTTCTGAAATGCAACTTTCTGTAGTTTGTCCACCTGCATTTTTGGATGTCAGTTAGTGGTCAGATAAAAGACAGCGACAAGGAACTGTATTTCAAAATCTCATGCACTTCAAATTTTAAAATGTATTTATAAATGACTATATTTAACTCCAAAAATAGGAATCAGTATATTACATTTATATTGAATATTGAAGTAAATGGTAATAACTTTTAAGAATACTTTAATATTTCAATTACATTTATCTATATTTATCAGTTATCTCAGTAACTTCATTTTGCATATCAGCTTCTATATATAAAAATATCTTATGAGATAGCAAACAATGGTTTTACTTATTATGTTCTTTATTATGTAGTCTATGTTATCATGTTCTTTATTATGTAGTCTTCCATGTTTTAACTTACGTTTTATTGTTTTTAAAAATCTCATTATATTTTGTCATTCTATTATATACTGATTAGGTTTTGTTCTCCTAAAGCTGAGCCCAGGTTTTTTTTTTTTTTACTATGATTTAGTTTGTATATAGTGAGGTTGGATTTTTTTTTAGAGAGGAGTGAATTTTTTGTTTGTTTTTGTGTCTCATTTGTTGTTTGATTTTCAAAAAAAGACTATGATATATTCATAGTTTTGAATATGATATATTTGTTTCTGACAAATTTTTTAGATAAATTTCATGATTCAAAAGTATGGACTTAATGCTTTCTGGTTACACCTTTTTACAGTATTAGCATCAAATAAGTACACTAAGTTCTTCCTATTTAAAAATAAGAAAAATTTTATTAACATTTACATGGAATTTATACTCTGACTTTTCATGAGTGGCTTTAGGCTCTTCCTTTAAAGACTTTATAGAAAATTGTATTTTCCAAAACAACTGCCAACAATATCCACCATCTTACCATCCTTAGATGACTTTGCACATTACCTCCAACAAGAGGGAGAATGTAGTCCCCCTCCCTTTGAATTAGGGTTGGAGAAAGATTGCCAGTGAAAGAGGCAGACTGGCAACAAGCATGTAGTCAACAGAATATAATGAAAGCAACACTGTGTAGCTTAGGGTTAACAATCACTTTCACTTTGCTCTCTGAGGCACTGGACCTATTGCCCAAATGCACAAAGTCTTGAGACAACCACATTGTAAGGAAGCCCAGTTGATCCCAGGCAATGTAGAAAAGCTCCAAAATTCCAAAGAGAGGGAAGGATACTTGGTTGACCAACAAGTGATACAGTCCCAGCCCTTTCAGCTTCCACCACTGATTTCAACTTCATGAGAGACCCTGGACCAGAATTGTTCAGCTGGACCTTTCTCCAAGTCCTGACCCAAAGAAGCCATCAAAAATAATAAAATGGTTATTGTTTTAAGGCACTAAGTTTTGAAGCAATCTACTATATAACAATAAATAACCAGCATACATACTATAAATAGAAACTTTGAACAATAAAATATTTGGTTATAGTTTATATAAAATGGACAAGAATCTCTTTATATGTTGTATGAGTATACATTTAATAAATATGAAGATAATAGTTTCAATCAAAATAAAATATGAAGCAAATTTATATAAAAATTAAACTTCATAGTTACCTACTTTAATTATCTTTTTCAAGTAACCATTCACTGACACCCCCGACTGAACTGGACAAGTATGCTATTTTACAAAACACAAACTTTTGTATTCAATTTGAGAAGGCTCAGAAATTCTCCTGAGTCCATGGATCCCAGTTGTTATATGAATATCAGTATTTGTCATCATTTATTAATAATGAGCTTCTCAAATACCACACTTCCAACTAAATTTTATTATAAACAAGCTGTCTTGGCAAAACTAGAGGCTACACCCACAGCAGACTCACTCTGTCGTCAACCTTGAAGCACACTAGTGTTATATCAACCAAGCTAGTTAGTAGTAAATGGGAGGAGACCTACAGCAACTGTTCTTGTAATTCCTTGGGTATCAGCCACTGGGAGTTTGGCTTGTTTTGGCTTCCAGAGCCTCTCAGTGAAGAAGACTTTCATTTAGCAAGTCAACTCACTGTATTTTCAACAATAAAGCATCTAAGATAATAACCTGCTTTGCTTGGTTTGAGTTTTTCTCTCTTGTTGCTTTACTTTTTGTATTTTGATTGCAAATAGCATTTTATATACATTTTCCCAACTTATTTAAGTAATTAATAATGAGAATAGCAGTATAAAAGGATTCTCAAGGTACTGCAAATATTAAAAACCAGAGCTGCTGAGACACCTGACCCATGAGAAGTTTAAACAGCATTGTCTTTTAGGACAGTGATGACAAGCTAAGAAACAAATCCTGGAGGAAGAAAAATTTTGAAACGTACGTACGTACGTACGTACGTGTGTGCGTGCGTGCGTGCGTGTGTGTGTGTGTGTGTGTGTGTGTGTGTGTGTGTGTGTTACAGTGGTGTCTGGGAAAGGAAACCTACAAAGCTCTCAGATTTCTTACCTTGACGGCTGTGGACTGAGATACGACTTTTAGTGGCTGGCCCTGTGCATGAGCTCCAGGATCATGAGGCCATACTGTCAGCAATCCATCGCTACAGCCACTGGCAAGCAGCCTGCCATCTGGGGACCACTTCAGGGCACACACAGCTTGCCCGTGGCCAAGTGCTCCAACCCAATGCCGAGTTGCACTAACATCATGATGATGAACACGGCCCAGTCTTGACCCACTATACAAAAGAAGGCAGGTTTAAGTGACAGAAAATATAAACCCTACTGTTACATGAGTACAGCTACTGAAATAACCAATCACAGGTAGAAACTCCTTGAGCTAATAACGATGAAGAATTCTGCCTGGGTGATGCTTTTCACAAGTGAAATAGATTAACCTGGCAGAGTTGTAAATCTTGAATTAAAAAGTATCTTTTGATAGATGCCAATATATATTTAAATCAATTATGTAGGATTACAAAAGCAAGTCACTTAGCTTTTTCTGTTACACTACATGAGTGGTTACCAAAATGGTGTGTTATTAGCATCACCTGGGAAACTAGAAAGGCAAAGTTTCAGTCTTCCTCAGACTCAAGAGTGAGGCCAGTGAACTGTGTCTTAAGACCCTTACAGGTGATTCTGATGAACCCTCTGACTTGGTGAGTCTATAAATTGGAAATATGACCTAGAAATTTAGCTTAGTCCAGAGTATTGATACCAACAGCAAGAAACATTTTATTTCAGCAACACATCCTTTTAGCAAATATTACTTGGTACTGAGGAAACTTTTGCTTGAAGACAGTTTCACATATTATCTAAACAACTTAGTAAATCCCATTCTGAAGACCCATAGCCACCATGGGGTGTGTGGCCACTAGAACACACACATTGCCAGAAGGTTTGAATGGCTAATATGGTAAGATTATAACCAATAATCTTATTATAATAATCATAATCAATAGTCAGTAATATTGTTTTGTTCATTTGGTTTTGGGTTTTAAATATTACAATTCTGTTCACTCAGCCCCCCTAAACCATTTGTGATCAAACACAACCGGCAAAAGCAAGCTGTTGCTTACCTGCTGAGGAGACAGTGATTCCAGCTCAGTGCCCCAACGACTGACAAATGACCCAGCATGTTTCTCAGCTGCTTTTTAGTTACTACATCCCATAACTGAAAAAAATGAATAAGCAGAGTTATATAACATTGGCATTATCCTAACCTACTATTTCTCACAGGTCTGACACCAATTTTCTTGATGTAGTCAGACTTTTATCAAATAGGTGAAAACTCAGAACCTTTATCTCTAAATAATTCCCAATTGTGACTGCAGATTAGAATCACCTGGGGAGTTTGTACACTGCTATGAATACTAGCAATTCTGGCTTAATTGAACCAGAAATAGGGAATAGGGAATTTATTTTAAAGCTTCCCAGATGAATTGAACATGCAACCAAGGATTGGGAATCATTACCAAACTTCTAGCTCCTTCTCAGTTGTGGTAATTTCAAACCTAAAAATCTATTTCTAGTTACAACAGGTACACAATGTGAGTATTTCTCATCTAAAATGGCAGGACCACAAGTGTTTCAGATTTTGGAGATTTTTCAAGTTTTGGAATATTCATATAGAAGTTTATCAAATGTACATCCCTAGTACAAAATTCATAATGCTCCAAAATCCAAAACATTTGCATTAATCTGTATCAACAAAATTTAGGTGCTGAAAATATTTCCTACAGTCAGAATTTCAATTTACTGCTAAGAAACCCCATTCCCAGCAGCTACCAAAGGTATTCCGAAGGACAAATAATAAGGTGGATGTAAGAAAAAAATCATGACGTAACTTTCAAAGAGCCTAATATCCTTGGCAGACATGGAAAAGTGAGAGCAAACCGAGGCCCCCATAAATCATCTGGCACATGGGCAGTGCTGTCCATACTAGTGTGAGTAATGATAATAGCATTGGTAAATGAAAAAGTAGATGAGCTGATGAAAACTCAGTATCTCTTCATCTCAGAGAAACTATCAAAAATCTATGTGTTTTATATAGCTGTACTCCTAATCACAGCTTTAGGTGACAAGGAATTGGAAGGGCATCTTCTACTCCCCAAAGTTCCAAAACTAGGGTATCTACAAGTAAACTTTAATTGGAGAGAAAATAATTATTAAATGATAACAAATTAAATATAATAGAAAGAAAGATTGCTATGAAAAACTAAGGAGTCCTTAATCCTTCATGAGATATCATCAGGGGAAAAAAGAAACCCAATGATAACTTCTCCTTAGTTCCCAGCCTCAAGGGCCACACTTAATCTAGTTTCTCTCCAATATATTAACATATTATTAAAAGTCAATTTTAGTTATCTAGGAATAACTCATGAGTCATTATGAGAAAAGAAATCGCCCAGTACTTGCACTTCTCCCTCGCTGGTGCCAACCGCCAAACATGTTCCATCTTTTATCCAAGACACTGAAGATACATAATTACAAGTGAGACTTAAGTCTATATTTTCGATCCCACTGTGGCCTTCCCCATTCCAGATGTATACGGCAGGTCCAAGGGCCATAGCAACAAGATTGTGAGAGCTCCAGTCTAGAATATTCAGATCTATGACAAAAGCACTTCAAATTAGGATGATTATACAGCCACATAAAAACATTGTCAAAGAACTTTCTTCATAGGTAAAGAAGAAAAATAATACTTTCCCCATGGGTAGTCAAAAACAGAATTATAAATCCAAGCAGATCATTACAAGAATTAGAATAAAATCAGTTTCAAGACTCAGTCTAATAAGCAATAATGTTATCATTTATACTCAAAATACACCTATTTAAAGGCACATAAAGAGCTTGGCAGATTCACCTACTGTCAGTACACATGGGACTTCATCTAAAACTAAAAAGTGCATAATTATTGTAGAGACATCATTGGACCTGGATTATCTACATGGGATGTGCCAATCATTTCTAACCAAAAAAAAAAAAAAAAAAACCACCAAGTAGAGTATATGTAGAAGAGGTGGTGATCCTGGCTCATTTGTGTCACTTGAAGTCCTCAGCAGCGTTCTCCCGCTTATGTTAATACCTCTAACTGCTAAGAGAAACTGTGTTTATGGGATCATTTTTCTAAAAGTTACAACTCAAAAGTACTCTATTGTAAAAGTTACTTATGTGGTAACAAGTTTAACAGAAAAAAATCAAAATAATTTACTGATAGTGAATTTATTAATCAATGTTGGAAGACATGGAAGATATAATTTTCCCTGATGTAAAAGGGAATAGTTGTAAAATCAGTTCGTCCACTAGACTAGAGCCAGGAAAACTGAAGAAATTAGAAAGCTATCAAAAGAGTTTTGGAGAGTAATGCTGCTCATTTTAAATATGATGCCTTGGTGATGTATGAAAGCACAAATGCTAAAGACATGGCAAGTTTGCCATTTTTATTAGTGGTATTGATGACAAACATAATGTCACTGAAGAAATGGCTTCTCTTGTGCCATTAAAAACGCAATTAAATCAAAAGATGTATACAAAGAGGTAAAAAATACATTAAAGCTATTTTCTTTGTCCATTGTGAATGTAACTGGATAGCAGGAATGACAGGTGAAAGACAAGGCCTTGTAAAATCAATAGAAGACTATGTAATTGCCACCTGAAGCCTATATTTATTTTTCATTTTTCCTTTTTTGATTTACATATCACATCCCTTTCCCCTTCCCACCCTCTCACCACCCCTACTTTCCCTTTCCCTCTCCACAAAGTCCATCTTTGTACTTTCTTCCACATCTCTTACATTTTTGATAGCTGAAACCTTTATTTAATGAAGTATCATTGCATAATGCATTAAGAAAATTTATGTGCAGAAACTTTAAAAATGAATAAAATCATGCAAATTGTCATCAAATCTGTGAATTTTATACAGGCCAATGGATCAAATCATTGCCAATTCTAGAAATTCCTTAATAGCATGGGAGCTGACTATGGCAACAACATTTACTTTTTGAAGTAAGATGTCTAAGTCAAGACAAAATGTTGAAAAGATTTTATAATTTACAATTGGAAGTCAAGTTGTTTATGGTATAAAAAAATTGTGCCAAATCTGATAATGAAAATTGGCTTACAAATTTAGCATCTTTAGCATTAAACATTTGACACGTTTAAATGAGTTAAACATGTGTCTTTAAGGTAAAAACCAGCTTATCAACACAATGTTTCAAATCATAATATCAGTAGCATTCCAAATGAAACTGAAAACTAAGGCAAATAATTTTATGCATTTTGACACATTGGCTAATCACAGTCCTATGAACAGCAAAAAATATGTAGCTTTGCTTTTCAATTTAATACAGAAACCTGAAAATAGGTTTCAGAATTTCTGGAAAAAATAATATTTGGAGATATCTACAAGTCCATTTTCAGTCAATATAGATGTTACCTGCCAATTTTCAAATAGAATGCATTAACTGAAATCTAACATTTAATTTAAAGAATATTGGATGTCTCTACCAAACTTTTGTAACAGGCATGTCCAATCTGTGGCCCTCTGGGGTGGACTGCTTGATTGGTTGGCTTCTTTTTTTGTTTGCTTTTCTCCTTGCTTTTTTTGAGTGAAGAAGAGTAGTACTGGGCTATGTGTAAAATATGTACAGATTTATAAGTACCTACGCTTTCTTTTGAAATGTTTTTGTTATAACATTTCTAAAAATCAAGTGAAAAGAAACCTTAGCAGACCACAGGTTGGACTCACCTGGTTATAAGACCCATCTTCCCAGTGACAAATACCTTTTACTTTGCATTCACACTTTCTTTATGCCATTGCTTTTTGTCAGCACCTACATTTGTGAACAACTATTTTTAAGGACAAAGCTCACAAAGAGTAAACTCAGAACAAAAATGTCTGATGAGCACTTTGAAAACTCACTGACAATTCCAACTATTTCCATCAAAATCAATACAGTATTGAAGTATTAATTTCACAAAACAAGGTCAAACATCCCACTAGTTTTATGCTTATGTAACCTTTTTAATATTATAATAAAAACTATAAAAAAGAAAATTTAGTTACTTAGGCATATTATTTTATATGCAGCCCAAGACAATTCCTCTTCACTAAGCACAGCTCAGGAAAGCCAAAAGATCAGCCAGCCAGGCTTCTATGCTCCCTTCCCTTCTGTTTGCTCCTCCCTCGCTCGCCCAGACTTCCCACTGGCCCTTGCCTTCAGCCCACACACTAGTCAATTCTGCCTTTCAACTATCCACTCCATTTCTATTTATCTGCTGAGCCTCTTCGACATTTCACAACCTCCTCTAATGTAATATTGCAGGAACAGTCTTCCCTCCCAAACCGCTGCCTGCCAACCTTCTTGTTGGGGCACTCAGGGCCCGAGAGCCTCAGCATTGCAGACCTTGGCCACATTCCTTTCCACGAAGAAGCATTTACTGTCTGGAATTTAAGTCAGGTGTTGTTCTGCTTGAAATTTGGATCAGGTGTTGAACCACGGGACTGTTCTAAAGAGGAAGTCCCAAGGTGGGGTGATGGGTCCTGGAGAGTTTGTTAGCCTATTAGATTGCTTGTATGCTAATATTAGCCTATTAGATTGCTTGTACGCTAATGTGTAGCCTATTAGATTGCTTGTATGTTAATGTGGGTATGGAAGGGTATTTAAGCTTGGGCTTTGCAGAATAAAGTGAGTCGAGTCAACGTTCCACGATCGTGAGAGTTCGTGTGGTGTCTTTGCAGGTCGAAGACGCCACACTTCTTCCCAGAGATGCCTCCTTTCTACTTCTCCAGAAACCTTTAATAACCTTATATTTATCCCTCTTGCCACATATTTTTACTCATGGAGAGGAAAAAATCCCTTAATCTTTTGTAGTTCTTCCCTATTAGTTGTGGCCTGCATATTCTGCCATGAATTTTCTTTTGATATTCTTAGTCAAAAATTCTCAAAACAAATCTAAATTTCTCCACGATATGCATCTGCTTACCTATGTACCAGTCTCCAGTGTATCTTCTTCGTTGTTGTTAGGTGTTGCTAATTACCAACATCCTGCCTTGGGTCATGCTGTCACCACTACCAAAATGCTCCCTCCTCCTTTCCAGCCTTACAAGCCCTACAAATCTTTCAAGGCCCCCTTGAAGTCTGATTTATCTACACTCTTGACCATTCATTACTCTTTCTATTGTTTCCTTTTCTCTGGGGTCTTTGGTGGTGTTGTTCTGTCTATCTCTGTTTGAATATATCACAAATTCTTTCTGGGAAATTCCAGAGCCCACTGAGTTTCTTACAGACTTGACAGTTATGGTACCCCATAACTCATTATTTATATTCTACTTTGGCACGTTGATATCAGTTCTGTTGCTCTAACTAGGTAACAAACTAGGCACATAGCAAGAAGATCCAATGTGGTTGTTTAATTCATTATATTTATCCAGGTTTAAAATTTAAACCTGAAGAGGCCACAATTAGCACAATTCATTCTGATATAGTAAAGCAAAAATATACAAGTAACAATTCTCATGCCTCACCACCAACAATATCCCTTCCTAAACATGAAATCTGAAAAACAACTATATTAACCACAGCTGCAGGTAAATTCTTCGGATAAAAGACACACAGATCATCTGGTTCTTCCAGAATCAAATGTCAACGTTATGACTCAACACTGAATGTACTTTGTATTTCAATTTCTTTATTCAGAATAACTTACAATAGTCATTCCGAAGGCCAGTAAGATGAATCTTCACCTCTGGTTGACATGTGAGATAGTCTGCATCATTGAACCTTTTAAGATTGAAGGATTCATCTTGGACTCCATCTCTGCAACCTACAAAAACCAACATTTTACACATTCTCTTTGATTCTGCAACTATAATGTTTATCCTTATGGATATGAAGAGATTATAGAAGAAATAAACAGAAGTTGACGTGATTAAGACCTTGGTACCAACAAAAGGGGAGAAGAGGAAGTGAAGAAGGCTACAATACTAAATAAGAATACTAAAAATTATTCAGTGGCACTTTTAAATAAAAAGCATTATGAGCATTAGGCTTAAATGTGGATGACAGGTATTATGGGGAACATAGAGACATACAACATTATGCTTTGAATATTTTTTTCTGTCATTTGAGATTTCAAAGTCAAAAGCACCCTACATACTAATATGTCCAAAACACCCACACTTACCTGATAAACTTAAGCCCTACTCTGAGTCTTTGTCAATAAATATTTGTCATTTCATTGATTTTAGCTTTTTCTCTCAGTATTTTGTGACAGAGCACAGAGTTGTTACTTCTGGCTAATTTTACCATGACTATCAGAGGACAGAATTATACCTTTTGTTTTGTCTTAATTTTCACATAAAAAGACTCCACTAAGTCCAAACCACAGACCGCTGTCTTTTGATCTCCAACCACTTGGCTTATGACCACACTAATGACACATTTAGCAGAAACTCGGGTAATTTGTGGTCTCTAATACCAAGTTGCTTCTGATAAAAGCACGAGAGCTGCACAATGCTGTACCACAATGCTGTACCAAATTATTGCTCATATATTCCTACCTCCATTTTAGCTGTGAATACCTACAATAGTAGGCAGACAGAACTCCCATATTACTAAAAGTATTAGGGCTTGTCAATAAAACATCATAAAAAATTTTGTTAAATCAATACCCAAAGAATTAAGAAAAACAAACTCCTGGAAAGAATGTACTAAAGTTGAAAGATACAAGGATAATATATAAAAGCCAACTGCATTCTTACATACCAGCAATGAACAATTAGAATTTGCAATTTAAAATGAATACTATTTACACATATATACAAAAAATACTTATGTGGTAACCTCAAAAAATATGCACAAGCTATACATGAAGAAAACCAAAAAACTCTGATGGAAGAAATTAAAGAAAATCTAATACATGGACACATAATTGCATGCACAAAGGCAGGAAAGCCCAATATTAAAGTGTCAATATTCAATAGGAAAGTTCAATATTCAAGTCTGTCTGTGTTGCCAGCAAAATGACCTATCTAATGCAGATGTAACAGAGTTGCAGGTCCAACCAGAGGAATGATTACATAAGTTTGTTTCTTCTGCATTCTATTTTTATCTTTTCTAAAAACTAACAACAAATGAAGACACAAGATTAAAAAATATGGAGTGCATATAGTAAAAAACAAAAGATATACAACAATATCCTAAAAAGTCCTAAAAAGTGGGCAAAGGATTGTTAACTAACCAATAAGTGAAGATAGCAAGCTCATTTGCCTCATAAACACCTCACAAGGGAGCAGAGCTCAAAGTCACAGAGAAGATTGTGAATGACATTGGTTTATTAAAAGACTATCAAATTCCTACATACACACATGCTCTGTAAAACTAGGCAAACACACATATGTATAAGTATGACAAAACAAAACAGGTGTTTATTCTCTAGATTAATAAAAACATCTGAGGTCAACATCTTAGGTCAATGGCACCAGGCGCCATGGAGCTAGATGGAGCTAAAAAAACCAATTCTAAGTAAAAATCTTTATGCTGAATTTGCCCTAGTAAAGGAGAACTTTACACAAATATTACTTTTAAAATATCACACAGTTTAGGAAAGGCTTTGACTGTGAAAGAGAGAAGCTAAAGCAACGCAGTAATGGGGTAGTAAACCAAAGCAAAGAAAAACACTCCAGAGAAGACAGGAACACAAATGGTACACAACCTACAGAGGGTCAATTTACAATACCTGACTTTTAAGAGTGAAAAAGCATACGCATGCAATCATTCCATCTTCACTTTTAAAGCTATATTCAGCAAATTACATGAAATATTCAACACTTTGTTTAAGATAGGTTTTGTATTAAATATTTGCCCCAGTAGAGGCTAATTAACATGTTTGAATTAAAAGTCTACACTATGATGTTTAGCAGATTAAGTGTGTTACATGCATCTTCAACTTACAATGGGTTAACTGGGACATAACACCATCATAAACTGAAGATGAGGAACATCTGTGATTCCAAACCCCTATGAAATAATATTGTCAGGGAAATAAAAGATACTATATCCAAGAAGCAGAACTATGATACTGCAAAAATTAAAAGCACATTATAAAGAAACTGCTTTAAAATTTAAAACTAGAATAGCCAAAATAAAAAAGTTTAATAACAAGGACAGAGTTGAAGTGATCCCCCAGAAAGAAGGGATAAAAACAATAAACAGATGAAAAGTAAAACAGAAAAAAAAAAAAAAACAGGAACACTAGAAAATCAACACAAAAGGCCCAATGTAATACTTTCAGAGAACAAAAAAAGGTGAAGAAACTATTAAAGAATTACTCAGATGGATATTTCAGCATCTTCCACAACTTTGCTATTATTAGTTATGCTGCTATTAACGTGGGCATACATGTGTCTCTATTATACGTTGCTTTGGACTTCTTTGGAAAGATATCCAGTTTACAATCCCACCAGCAACATAAATGGCTTCCTTTTTCCCATGATCTTGCCAGCATCGGATTGCTGTTCGGCTTCTTGATATGTATGTACCATTCTCACTGGGGTAAAATAGTATCTTAGTAATGTTTTGACTTGCATTTCTTGAATAGCTAAGGATGTTTGAACATATTTACATGTATTTGCTGGCCATTTGGGCTTCTTCATCTGAGAACCACCTATTCATTTCAGTTGCCCATTTTTTCATTGGGTCTTTGATTTTGAAGGATCTACTAATGGATACAAAAATCATGCTATATATACACACAATGAAGTACTACTCTTCCACAAAGACAGATAAATGTGAGGCTTTTGTAAGTAAATGAATATAACTTGAGACCATCATGCTTAGTGAAGTGAGTCAAAGTCAGAAGGCTAAATATCACATGGTTTTTCTAATATGAGGAACCCAAAATACAGGCATTTTACAGTACCAAAGAGTATGACACTGGGAGTCAGGGGAGAAGAGGGAGGAGGGGAAGGAATTGTGATGTTTATGTGATATATAGGTACACAAAATACCCAAACTCAATGTAACATTTGTGTTATATATATATACTAATAAAAATGGGGAAAAAGAATAACTCAGACATCTTCCAAGAACTATAGGATATGAATCTCTAAGATTAAAAATATCCACCAAAGGAGGTTTTAACTTAGAATGAGTTTTCTAAATTGCCAAGCTTCACCATTCCAAAATTTTAGGACATTGGTGATAAGACTTTTCTAAGAGAATCCAGAAAGACAAAACAGTTGTCACATGAAGTATAGAAAGTCAAAACAGTATCTGAGTTCTTGACAATAAGAGTCAATGCCAGCAGACAACTAATCTTCAAAATTCTGTGTGAATCTAAGTATAAAAGTACACATAGGACATATTCAGAAATGATACCTCTAATATTAAGAAGTCCTAGGATGACAGTTGCGCAACCAGTCAAGAGAACAGCCTGAGGGGAGGGACAAAAGGAGAATGGAAAAGTCTTTGTCACCTTGACAAGATATGTATGTGCACAAAATCCTCAACTTCATTGTAAACTTTAAATTTTGCACTAATACATATCAATAAAATGGGAAAATAAAAAAGAGAACAGCCTGTTTAGCAAGCTTGCAGGGAGGTCACTAGGGAGAATATATGTGTGGAAGATGTTATTATTGGCTATGTAGCAAACCATTGGAGCATTTAGAGAAAACATTGTTTCACAGACATCTACTAAATGAAAAAATTAGAAAAGAGGCAGTGATACTAGAAAGTAATACTTATAGTAGGTTACTTGTCTTGATAGATACAATCATATATTATATCAACATTGGCTATTCACTTTACATTCTTAATTATGCCACAGGCATATCAAGATACTGAAGAAACAATAAAGCAGGAAGAAACCAAGTTCTTATCTATTTTTCCATAAAGTCATAATTAGGTCTAATATTGTAAGAAACAAGAGCTTACCAATATTATGCGGGGAATAAATGTAAAAATCAGGGGGGACAGCTGGAGAAGCTAAGGGAAGCTGATTACAGAAAATGGGTACTAGGAGTGGAGCTCTTAGGACAGAGGATTTATGAGAATTACCCCAGCTTTACAATCATACCTACTTAGTCTAATGAATATACAAAATAATATATTTTAAAATAAGAAAGAAATGAAAGAAGCAGGAAGAGAGGAAGGTAAGAAACAAATGAAAAGTCTTTGCCCCATACCTCTCCAAACACAGTGAGATTTCTCACAAAGTTTCATTTTCCCATTAATTTGCTGGGTCACCTTCTGTGATGAAAATAACTGTTTTTGGCACTTCTGAAAACAAATGACACAAAAAAAACACTTCATTAGAAATGTATAGCTACAACTCAGATGTGAAACATAATACAGAGTTATACCTGAAAATTCACTAAAAAATGTAAAGATTTCACAATGTCAAATTGGCCACCACAATAATTGCTACTATTTATTAAACTTATCACTATTATTATCTCCTCAACAATTCTATATGGCAGATATTAGTCAACCATGCTAAAAATCCTTTCTTAATTCTTCTAGCATGAAGTCTATTTAGCCTATAAAGAAATCACAGATCAGTAATGGCTTTATTTCATAAAAATCGGGACATCAAATCACAGAAATCACTACTAACTTTCCTAAACTTCCATAGGCACAGAGATATGATTGCTGTCTCATTGGGCCAATACATAAAGAACACAACATTCTTTCATCTAACTTCAAAATCATCTAGAGAAATTACTAACAACTGAACAGAAAGTATTTATTGCAATTTTCTAAAAAAACATACTGATGAATAATTGAGGCAGAAAGGAATATTTTTCATTCCTCCACGATATATTTAATCTTGTAAGTATGACAAAGTTCACACATATGTCTCTCTTAGAGCATCATGTAGTATTTCAACTTCTCTCTCAATGCAACATCACGTAAGAATTGTGCTGAGGTTTGGATATGGAGTGTCCAAAGCCTCATGTTCCTATGGATACTGTGTACTACTGGGAGGTGGGGCCTGGCTGGAAGGGGCAGGTGCTTACAGCTTGACCTGGAGGGGCATGTGCTGGTACTGCCTTTCTCCCAAACTTGCCTCCTTCTGCCTTGCTACCTTGAAGAGCTTTGTCTCCATCCCTGGCTCTAGCCACCTCCTGGCCCCAGCCCTTCAATGTGATCCCACTACTTTTCAGCCACCCACCTAGGAATGGACTGAGACCTTCTGAAATCGTGAGCTAAAACAAATCTCTCCTCCCTTAAGTTGTGGATGTCAGGTATTTTGTCCCAGAAATGAGAAAGTAACTAATACACATTGCCTGCCAATTGATCATGGTTTTTTATGTGTTCAAAGTAGAACAATTAACTATAAGGCAGAGTTTCCCAATCTCAGAATCATTGCCTTTAGAAGGCAGATAATTCATTCTGGGGACAGCTGTTTTATACACTGTAGGATATTTCCCAATTTCTCTGTTTATTCCCCCTAAATGACCTCCTTCCGATTGTAATAATCAAAAACATTTTCAGACATTGCCAAATGTATCCTGGGGCACAAAATTACTTCGGTTAAGAACCCCTGGTATAAAATAACATTCTAAAACAGACTGCTGATTAAGCCTAATGTAGCTCTTTACAGATTCACTTCTTCAGAGTCCTATAGAATCCCCAAAGTTAGCCAAGGTAACATCCAGCACATACTTCTATTCTACAATTGCTGTAACAGTTATCTTGCCAACACCTTCATGAGCTCACACACAGAGCCATCCACCTGGCTACCACCACAGGACAGAGTTTAAAAAAAGAAAGAGAGAAGACCTGAGGGACAGCATAGTAAAAACTTTAATCAGCAGCACAGAATGAAAAGGACAATGGTGTTAACATGGCCAGATGTGAGGCGAACAGTGCTTCTAATTGCCTCAGTAGAGCACCCTGGCCATCCCTCACCCACCAAGTCCATATCCACTAAAGCACAGACAAAAGGCCTGCACCAGTGCATTTGTTTCCCATTATGTATAAGTTCAGTAACTAGAACTTACAAGCACAATATTTTATTGTTCCTATGCCAGGATAGATGTATAGATAGATAGATATATCTATCTAAATTAGCTTTAGAGATGAAATCGTGATTTTTTTCAGATGCTCTTTATTGATTTTTGTAAGCCTGAAAACATGCTACTGATATTTAATGTGCCCAAAAGACTTAGAATTCCTAAATCTTAAAAGCAGTAATAATGAGATACCGAAAAGAATAAACTTAATTTAAAAACCAATGACAACAAAGACTTAAGGAAAATATCCGAAAGTTATTCTAGATGAAAAACTGAATCTATTTTGAGAAAACCTAAAGAGAAGATCATCCAGACTCAGTGGTACAAGCCTGTAATCCCAACACTGTAAGAGGTTCATGCAGGAGAATTTCAAGTTCAAGCTAAACCTAGGCAATTTAGCAGCTTAGTAAGACCTCTCTTAAAACCAAAAAAAGAAAAAAACAGGCTAGGATGTTGCTCAGTGCAAAGGCCCTATGCTCAATCCCCAGCAGCACAAAAGCAAGAAGACATGAAAATGACTGCAGAAAGTGTTTGTCTGAGAGGAAGCAGACCATAGTATGTATAATTTTGTTGGGTTTTTATTCTTAGTTCTTTGATGATTTTCCTGATTTTCATTTTTGATTGGCCCTAACAACAATCTGATGTGTTTGAGGATTTATTTTTATGGAATACTTCTTTTCATGTCCTCCACTTGCCTGGTTTTCTTTTTGTGTTTTTGCCTTTCCTCAGAAGTCCATCATTTTCTTATCACTTCATAAGGGGAGCTAAGCAGTTCTTTCCTTACATCTGGGACTCAATCTTCTAGCTTCTCAAAATACAGCCTTTTCTGTTTTCCCTGTGCCCACCTGGCCTTTGGAGACATTCTTCTCGCCTCTGTCCAGTGTGTGAGGTGTCTTGCAAAAATGGAGAGCAGAGTTATTTGCTTCAGAACTTCCTTTCACAGTTTGCAGTGATTCTTCGTAGGATCCTACAAGAAATGCACTTCACTTTGAATTTGGCTTTAAAAACTATAATCACTTTGGAGATCTAGCCACTGTATCTTTCACATTAAAATGAAATGTAATGGCTCTTGCACCAAATTCCAGGAAGTGGATGTGATGAAGGGGACCTCCCCAGAACACTGGATTCATACATGAGCACTCATAAGACATGGCTTCGGTGGCCTCCAGAGAAGGGAGAAAATGCCAGGATTACAGATTTAACTACACATGTGGAGTAATGAAGGAAATGCAAGAACAGATGAGCACATTTGGAGAATGGACAGAAAGATTTCAATGGCCTAAATAATGGTGTAAGGCATATCTGGTTGGCCCAAGCTTTGATCATCCTGCTCAGAAGTCACTTCGGGATACTTGCTTTACCAGTCACTGACAGCACTACATGATAACAACCATCTCACTTGGCCTCTCCCTCTATCGCAGAAAGATGTTATTAACTTAGCTTAAGATAGCACCAGTGAAGTACTTTTTATGTTAAAATAATAAAAGATTCAATATTATTTGCATCAACATTTTTAACCTCCTCTTTTCAAGATTAAGAAATCACTTTACCAGACTTTTAATTGCCCTGGAAACCTGTCCAGTCACCTTCTAAAAGTAAATATATGTCATCACTCGTTCATTAGAGGGATCAAGGGAACTTGGAAAGCCTTGGCCCCTTGCCACATGACAATGCCTTCTTCATTTGCCATGTGCTTGATAAACTATCCGTAATGTTCCTGGAGGCTGGCCCCTCAAGTCCTGGGATTCAAAATCTAAAAGACACATAGGACATTAAGGAGGAAAGAGAGATAAAATGATCCTCAAAATTTTAGATCTTGTTCTTTGCCCTGGAAAAGTATGCATGACTGCTTTTTTGTACTATTTATATAAAATACAGAGTGAAAAAAGGCTAGGTCTGAGAACCTCCAATTGAAAGAGGAAAAGCTGCACTTGGGTGCAAGTACTCACAATCATCCCATTTATAAACAAGGAGGTCAGGGCTGGGCAAGACAGCATATACATTTAATCCCAAGCACTCAGGAAGCTGAGGCAGGAGCATTACAACCTCAACACCAGCCAGGGCAACTTAGCAAGACCAATCTCAAAAATAAAATTTTTAAAAGGACTGGGGATGTGTGAGGCCTAGGTTTCATTTTCACTACTGCAAATAAATAAAAACAAACACAGTAAGGTCAGGTCCCCCAGCCTAAGAGAGACGAGGCCTCTTGGACTGTGTGTGCAGAGTGTGGCCGCAACTGCACCTCTCTGTACATGCCCCATTGGAGGGGAAGGTCCTCGAGCACTCCTCTGAAGCAAAAGAGCCCAGCCAGAGAAGCACTGGGAAACAAAGATGCTTGGTCAGGCCTAATGTTAATTTGAGCAGAAAGTGAAATGGACATACTTGTAACATCCTTCTGACTAATGACCTGCCTCTCAGAATTCTGAATTTCTCACACAATGCCTTACTAAGAAACAATCAGTAAACTAATGTAGGGCCCAGAAAGGAAAAGCTAGTTCCTAGTTTTAGCCAGAAATCCCCCTAAGGCAATTTGCATAAAAACTCCTCGACTATCATGAAATACAAAAAATAGTTATGATAGTGATCTTTCCTGTAACCCTCGATCCCCTGCTTCAGTCAGCTGATTTCAGTATTGACAATTATTACATGGGAATTTCACTTATGATGTAAGACTCTCTCTCTCTCTCTCTCTCTCTCTCTCTCTCTCTCTCTCTCTCTCTCTCTCTCTCTCTATCTCTTTTATTTTTTGAGACAGTCTCACTCTGTAGTCCATGCTGATTCTGAACTCACTGTGCAACCCAGCTGACCTCCTGCCTCGGCCTCCCAAGTGCTGGTATTACAGGTGTGCAACTCCATGCCTTGCTCAGTGTATGTGGTGCTAGGAGATGGAACCAGAGCCTTGCACTTGCTAGGCAAGCACTGGAACCCCTGAGCTACGCCCCCAACTCCACCAGCCTTTGAGCTCCCTTTCAATCTGCATGTGTATAATGCTGTGAAGAGTTGATATTATGTTGTCTTAATAATCATGCTCCTGCTGACAGACAAAAAGTATGTTGTCTAGGATTTTAAAAGGAAAAACAGGAATTAAATCACTAGACAGCAGGAGGAAGATTTTGCTTCTGAAGGCTCTTCCCAAATTAGAACTACACAGCTTACAAAGAGCCTGTGTTTCAGAGCTCTGATAAGCAGACCCGGAACCCCAGAAACAGTAGGTCATATCCGGGCTCTTGGTGCTTGTTCTCCACCCCAACCCAAGCAAAGCTCAGGCTGTCTCTCACTCTCATCTTTGCTTCCCTTTTCCTTTCTCCTCTCCTTCCCCCCTCCCTCCCTCATCCTGTCTTTCTCCTTCACCCATCTCTCTATCCCTCCATCTTTCCCTCTCTCTTATTTTCTCTTCCTCTCGCCCCTCCTGCTCCTTTTCTTTTCCTACTTCACACCTGATGCTATCACTGCTAACTGACATATGAAGCAGAGGGTTGTGACACATGCCTGTTATCCTAAGAATGATTATAAATTCTAGTCCAGTCTGAGCAACTTACAAACTTAGCAAGGATGTGTCTCAAAAGAAAAATAAGTAAACAATTTTTAATGTGACTGGGGATATACCTCAGTATGTATGCCCTGGGTTCAATCCCCAGTAGTGATAAAGAGATAATTTTTTTAAGTTTAGTGCTATAACTCAGTGCAAAGGCCCTGGGTTCAATCCCCAGTACCAAAACAGCCAAAAAAAAAAAAAATCCTTAAAATTGTTAAACTAAATTTGATGAGGGGATGTATTTTGAGTTCCTACTAAGCAAACTGTGTAACAGATGGCAATCTCAGCCAACAACCTTAATGAACATTTATTAAATATGCAGCCGAACTTCAGTCGATCAATCACAGGTCACAAAATGATCACACCTGACTCCAATAAGGCTAAAGGCCAAGCTGTCACCACTCAAGTTCTTGTGCTTCAGTTCCATTTTCTGTCCATAAATGAGGCCTGCACCTTACTAGGTGGAGCTCTCAGAACTTCTGTTCCTGGGGACACCAAGGTACAAATAGTTCTTCTCTCAACTGAACTCCATTACAACTTTTTTTAAATTCACACTTTCTTTTATGTTTCATTAACATTTTACTTTAGAAATTTCTTATTCAAAGGAAAAGGGAAAAGCAGTTGGCAAAAGATGATACTACGATGTTCTACAAAACAAAGATTCTCACAGGAACACATGCTTTTTAGTATTTTGAAACTGCCCTCACCAAGAGTCAAGGTGTCCTTCTCAGCTGTCATCTTCAGCACTGATTCCACAGATTCCAGGAAGTCAGAGACAGGCTGCTCTTCCCCAGAGGAACATACTTCCAAATCCCTGGTTTGACTTTGCTGCCATCTTGTGGTAACTGGGCTACTGGCCACAGGAACCTCAGCCAACAGTCTCTTCACAAAGTTGCTCTTGAAGTTAGAGTATGGAGTAGTAACTAAATCAAATACCTGTTTAACAACATAGAGAGGTGTAATTCATACTGGCCTCAGTGATGCAAAAGTAAAATTTTCTTAAAAGAAAGTTACATGTACCCAGGCCAATAGTGCAGAACTATAATCCCAGCACTTTGGGAGGTCAAGTCAAAAGGATCACAAGTTCCAGCCCCACCTGGGCAACTTAGCAAGTCCCTGTCTCAAAATTAAAAAGAAAAAAAAAGTGGGGGAAAGGTGGGTGTTTTGGAATGTATCTCAGTATAAGGGCCCTGGGCTTAATCCACAGTATCACAAGAGAGAGGAAGACAATTACAATCTAGTACAATACAAAACACACACACACACACACACACACACACACACACACACACACACACACGATTTTTAATTCTGTGACCTGGAATAAATAAATATATATTACTTATACATAGTGCTTAAAAAATGAGAACACCATTACAAACTTCAAGCCTATGTGCAGGGGCCTGTGAACATATCAAATAGTTTAAGGAATAACTATATTTAAGGTTATTATCATTATACAATATAACCTATGAAACACCACCATATTCTGAAATTTAGACTTTTTAGTTTCACTTTTCAAAGTTTTCAGCTGGTTTTAATTTCTTTAATACACTGCAGAATTAAGCAGAGAAATCTGTGGGCCATATTCAGGTCATTTCAACAATATTATCGAGGTAGCCCTAACCCCAGGACCAAGAAAAGGAGAAGCTATCATATTATTTGAAGATATGTATAATTTTCAAAAATAGAAATGCTCAAATTTTTTTCTTAGCATCCCAGAATTTAAATATTCATTTAAGAATGAATCTGAGTTTTAAAAAGAGAAAATAAGGAATAAATTTGATGATATCTCAGCTAAGAGGAATAATTAAGAAATTTCACACTGGCAATCACAGTGCCTTGGCAGGCCTATGTTCATCTGGCTTGGTACTCTCATTCTGTTCATCTAGAACATTTCCCCTTGGAGTCACTTCCACAATCTTCTGCCAGGGTAACTTGTAGCCCACCTTCAAAGCTGGCTTTGCCAACAACTCTTTTTAAGAAAGCACTCAGTAATTCCCTTCCTCCTTGTTCCAAACTGGGTTTGGCAGCCTGTGGTAGGCCATTAAAGATTCCCAAAGATGGAGGAAGGGGCAAATGGGGCTTTTCAGGCACAATTAAGTCAAGGATTAATTTGCATTGTATTCAGCTGAAAAGAGTCTCTTGAACTACATCAATAAGCCCTAAATGCAGTCGCATGTTTCCTGGTAAGAGAAAAGTAGAGGAAAAACTGACTGTATGTAGGAGAAGAGATTGTAACATGATCACAGAGAATGGAGTGACAGTGTCCTTACGCCAAGGAATGCTGACTATCAGCAGGACCTGAAGGTGTGGTTCTTCCCCAGAGCCTGTGGAAGAAGTGACATCTTGGCTTTGGGCCTCTGACCTCCATAGCCATGGGACAATAAATCTGTGTCACCAAGTTTGTGATAATTTGTCTCAGCACCCATAGAGAACTGACATGCAGTCTGTCTTGGCTTTCCACAGTTGTGTGAAAAGCACCACTACAATGCAGCAATATTAACATTTAGCAGCCACCTAATGTGCCAACTATTAGAATACACACATTAGATAATTTAAATTCCATTACAATCCTATGAGGTAGATACTATCACTTTTCCCATTCTAGAGGTCTAAAATAAAATTCAATAGAGTTAAGTAACTTGAGCAAGGACTTAAAGCTAAACCGTCAATCCAGGTTCAGGCCACTGCTTACAGTTGTACTGACATTGTCCCTGTGAGTGGCATCCTTTAGAATATGCACTGCATGACCTCCACCACCACCAAGTGCAACCCTGCCCAAGTTTCTGCTCTAACAAACTGCATTTTGCCTGTTTGTATTTCTCTCATTCTATATGACACACTCCTGAAAACCAGGGAATTTTTCATCTTACTATCCTCACGTATAGCATGTTTATTGACTCTAGGAACTTCATAATAAATAAAAGAATGAACTTCTTCCCGGAGAGCACATTAATGCTAACACAAAAACCTTTTTTTTTATTCTGAATTAACAAGTTGCACAATGGACAAAGTAATTCAATAAGATATAAAGAATGTAATAAGGATTCACCTGGGAATTTTAAGTAATTTCAAGTCTCTAGAGCCAGAATATTAATATCTCTAGAACTGATTATTAGTGATCTATGGGGGGAAATGAGAAATAAAATATGTTCTGTAAATGAATGTTTACATGGTTTCCCAATAGAAGGAATGAGTGATCAGCAGTAAGTTGGCTATCATTACCCTGGGTGGCACAAGTCTTCGTAGACATGTTAGCATGAAGAAACCCTGACAATGTACTGCAGATTTCTGTCAAGGGACTTACTTATGCTGCTCAATGTGTTATAAGTAGCTTCTGGCTATTTATTAAAATTGTTGATTACTTTAAGTTTTAAAGATAGCTAAAATATTAAAGGATAGATGTAGGATTTAGAATAAAGTCGGGGACAAGGAGCAAAATTAAATTCATGACTTTTTTCATTGTACAGACAAAAGATGGGAGAAAAGTTCATAACATAGTAAAAATGTTAGACAATCATCACTAGAAGTCTGTAGTATAAGGAAGTTAGACTTAGCGGGGGAAAGCAAAACAATGTTAGTACCATGAAAAGAAAAAGTAGCTTCTGAAACAAAACAAAATCTCATTGTTTCTGAACCAGTCAGAATGTATCTGGAGAACCATCCCAGGCTCAGAACTGTTCTTTAAAAAGGAAGATGAACAAGTTGAAAGCCAAAGTTCATTGGGGTAAATGGGACCACAATGACAAAGGTCAAGGTAAGCACTGTAAGAAAGTGACACCCCGATGTATGTGAGGGTTTCTCTCACCTGGAGTAAAGGAAGCCAGGATATTTAAGAAAAAGGAAACACAAGAGATGCAGTTTATGAAAAAAAAATAAAGAAAAACTTACTTTGTGTGGCTCCCTATGACAAAACCAGGACCAACACAGTGGAAGCAAATTTTTGTTCAATATAGAGAACTTTTAAAGAGAGCACATAAAATGCAATTCTCAGTCATCCTTCCCCTAGGGAATCATAGTGGTACACATGAATATTTTTAATAGTTACATTTTTTAATGTAAATTTTAATGTAATTTTCAGTATTGATAGAAATTTATCCCTTATGAAATATGAATGTGGACAAAATAAATTAATATATTCAAGTTAAAATGCTAATTGATATGCAAATGTGGCAAAAATCTCACAGGTGGTACACAAATGACTACAAGCTTAGGAAACACTGCTGGAGATTGGCTATTTCATCTTCAATGTTTTTAAACTTTTGTCCCAGGATCTATCTCCTGCTGAGGAAATGCCTGTCGCATAGTTCTACATGACTCAAGTATTTGTTAATAGAGAGGAAGAGGAAGATAAGAAAAACAAGACAAAGAAGGGAAAAAGGATGAATGACTTGATACTCCAAGCACATCAGTTCAGCTTGTTTACTTTGACAATTCACATCACATTGACACTAGGTTGGGAGCAATTCAGAGCCCCAGGGCCAAAAATAAATAGAAAAGAACCTAGAGATGTTCAAAATAAGGTCAGGAAGTCACAAAATGAAACAATTAAGAAAACAGAAACAAATGTACCTAGCGATAAATAATCCGACATACAAATATTCAGTGGATGGGAAAACCCTGAATGTTCCAGAAAGGACAGCTGGTGATGCTAGAGTCTTCCATGTACCTCATGACAAAGATAAAAGTAACAGAGATGGCCCCAGATATTATCAGGCAACCCCCATAGCCTCTGGATGTCTACCCCTGCCACCCCTCACCACCACCAGTAGTCCTATTACAGCAGCATTCTGTCCATAAAATATCTCAAATATAGAATCTCAATATTATTTCAGATTAGTCATAAAAAAATAAAATCTCTCTCACTTGCTTGTTTGTGCATGTGTGTGCCTAGATGTATGCACATATACATGGGATTGAACCAAGGGCCTGTGTGAGTTAGGCAAGTGCTAACCCACATACCCCAATCCAATCTTCTCATTTTGGAGTCCTTTCACATCCTACTGGGCAATATGACTCAAGCCAAAATTGTCAACACTCTACATAGATAACACAGTATATATTTCAAAAGGCTAAATAAAAGGACTTTCAATGTTTCACAATAAAGAAATGGCAAATGTTTGAGAAGATAATCATGTTTACTGTTATTTAATCATTGCACAATGCATACATGTATTAAATATCATAAGGGTATCTCACAGATATAATTATGTTTTATCAGTTTTTAAAAATAAATTTAGACCAATCCCAGCCACATCATTTTCAGACAGGTATTATGTATTACAAGCCACAGCCCATGCCTGACACTGGGGGCTTCACGACAGGGTTCCCATCCATCCTTTGCCTCTATTTGGTTGACAAAGGCTGCCTAGTTCAGGCCCTGTTGTCTCTTATCTTGGCTTGTGCTTTGCAGACTTCCTGTGATGCCTTCCAGATACACAAGGACAGTTCACAAAGATGAGATTTTTTGCTGTTGTCCTCTACTCCCTCCTTTCTTTGAATTCATGATTTCTTATAAAACTGTCTGGTGAAAAATAAATTATTTTGCCAAAGCACTAAAGCCATCTTGTCTCCTACACTTTCTTCTAAATAAAAATACTTAAACTATTACAAACAAATGATTTAATTAAGATGAAATAATTTGGGTTATAAAATTGAAAGACCTGAACACTGCTCTTAGCTGTTCTATTCACTAGTTCTGTGATCTTGTAAGTTATTAACTTCCTTCTGTTTCAAAAAATTACTGTTGTGAAGAATATAACGTGTATGCTAAAGATTACATACATATAAAGCTTACAAGTGAGCCATTTTAACGCAAAATACCATATAAAGCTAAAAACATTTGCTGCTTTATAATTCCTATTTCATGTTGCATACTCACACCTCCAAAATCGGTTTCAAGTGAGCAGGAGGCTGGCTCCTTCAGCAACATGTTTTTTGTATCCTCTACAAGGCCTGAGTTGGCTGATTAACTGAGCCAATTGCTTTCATCTATTGCCGACCCCTGAGCTTCCCCCAGAATTGGCCTTGAACTCATCCATCTCTTCCTCTGTTTGTAGGCAGCTTCCCTTCCTCCACCGAAAGAGTTCTGGTGGGCTTTCTAGCATACTGCCCATGTACAGAGAAATCTGCAGTAATTATATTTACATCGGAGATGGGTCTTCCCTCTGACAGAACATGGAAGCAGTGATGACACAAAAACCATAAACAGTTTGCCAAATGAACACAGGGGCCAAAGTCTGTCCATGTCCATCCAACACTGTCCAGAGTGGTTGCTCTCTGTCTTGAAAATTTAGTTAATAGATCTATGTGGAAGTTTACAAACAAGTTTCCATTGTTTGAAACTCTCAGGATCATTACATTAACATATTGGCTCTTACTTCATCCTTGACAAGAGATGTACGCTAAAACTTCCAAACTAGTATTCCCACGTAGGAGATCTTCTCATCATACCTCCTAAGTACCGCATCTACATACCTGCCTTATTTGTCTGACATGCTGGCTTATACCACAGTCACCTGTACACTCCTACATCACAATTTTGGCCTTATCAAAAATATACAGTTACAGATCAGTTGACTGGACCTTCTGTATTAATAAAGCAATGGACTAAAAACTATCATAATTTTATCAAAATAATATCACCATATGGGTGATATTAATATTAATATTAATATTACCCTGCATCAGAAGTGGTCAATCTGCCTCCTATTTCCCTATTCTGTCTTCCCATCTCAAAACACAGCTTTAATGAGATGGTTTACATGGTTCAATCTATAGCAGATGTTCTAGAAATTAACTTTTAAAATCCAAGTTTTGAGTCATTGTTTGAAAGGTAGACAGAGATGTGAAACATACCTACTAGGGAACCAAAAGGAGATTGCAATCTCAAGGTTCTCAAACTTAAATATGCATACCAGTCATGAAAGATCCTCTACAAATACAGGTCTGGCTCAGGAGTCTGGATTAGGGCCTGAGACACTGCTTCTCTAACAAATGCCCAGGTGAGACCACATTGCAAGCTGAAGATCTCACACAGACAGCAAGGCTGTAACGTTTGAGTCATGGGACTTGCAATATTTAAACAACTCAGTCAGAATATGCCAAAGAAAAATTAGCACAGTTGAGAAGTTGTATGACATGTGATGTTGTATCACGTGTTTGTCTGTCTTAGAAAATATGTCTATAAGGATATACTTTCTGCATTAATCATCTTTTTTCTAGTGTATCCTTTTTTTGAGGCAGGGTCTCACTCTGTAGTCTAAGCTGGTCCTGAACTCACTATGGAGCCCAGTATAGTCTCAAACTCACAGCAATCTTCCTGCTTCATCCTCCCAAGTGCTGGGATTACAGGCATGTGCCACCATGCCACACCCAGTTTATGTGGTGCTAGGTAATCACATCAGGACCTTGTATTGGTTAGGCAAGCACTTTAACCACTGTGCTATTCTTCTAGTCCAGTGTATTCATTCTTGTCAGGTGAAAAGAGAGGAAGTAGAGTGAGTGGCTTCTCTTAGAAGTTTTGTATAAAGATAAGCCTAAACTGTGGGCTGTGCTCTCCTACCCACAAACACGCACCACAGAAGGAAACCGGGAGAAGAGCCTGGCAGCCTCCTGAGCACATCTTCTAAAGCTCCACAACCCCACAGTGATGAGGAAACTCAAACAACTTCATAGCTCACTTTGTAAATTTTCTGAAACTTCACCATGACACAAAGGTCAGGCCCAAGTGAACCTTAGCTCACAGCTTACTCTGTCTTAAACAGGCAGACTGCAAGATAACTAACAGAACCAACGACTTCAGGATACATAGCCTTCAATTGCCTCCCCATTTATCCCTTAAAATTCATCTCCTGTGGTAATAGCAAATAACTTCTAGAGGAGAAAAATAAAGATAAAAATTAAAGCAATTAATAGTTGGTATTCCCAAGCAGAGGTGACTTTGGACTTGTTTTGAGGTTTATCATAAATTCTTTAACTATGTTACTATAGAGCAGTAATCTTCTCATTTACAGCTTGCACCCTGTTGGTGAACCATGAAGGCATTTTCATGTATCAGAATCAGATGATTTGGAGGGTTTGATCTTTTTTCTTGTCTGCTTGGGGGTTGTTGTTGTTGCTTCTGTTGTTGTAGTTGTTCTGTTGTTCTTTTGTGGTATTGAGGATTGAATTCAGGGATTTCACTCTGAAATACAACCCCAGCTTTTTATTTTATGTTGAGACAAGGTCCCACTAAGTCACTCAATTGCCCAGGCTGAGCTGGAACTTTCGACCCTCCTTCCTCAGCCTTCCAGGGCTCTGGGATTACAAACATGGACCCCAGCCTATGAGAGTCAGGGATTTTTAAAGTACAATGAACACAGACACATTGCAGTTCAAAAAAATTATTGTTTTATAAAACTTCTTTAGAGTGTGAAGGGATACTCAATTGTGCTGTAAGGTGAAATTTTTGAGGGGATTATGATTAAATGTTTGAAAACACTGGGCTATATAGTTTATGATAAAGGAGGTCTTAATGCCTTTATTGTTTTTAATCTACTTAATGTTACTATATTTACCTGGCACTTGATGGCCATCACTACTTGAGGTCAGTATTTTGAGGTATTCAATTGCACTTTCCTCTATAAACTCCCTAAATTCATATAGCATGTTTAATCCATACATATAATATTATGATGTCTGGTCAGACATCATAATAATACAGGACAAGTAATCTACACTCTAAACTATTCCTGGGCTCTCCACATTCAACCGGTAAGTAGTTCCGGAAGGTCTGAATTGAGGATTTTCAAATTACAACAGCACCATCTTCTGGCGAAATATTTTCTTTTCAAGGAGGGTGTAAAGGAAATTATAACCAAAACTACTTCGTTTTTCTCCCGAAAATTGCATCACAAATACACTGCGATTGTGCGGAGCTCTTCATTTCCTGCGGTTGTTTACTCTAGCTCCCTACTGAGAAGGGTCCTTCTATTCCTCAGCGGTGAGAGGAGCCAGGCGGAGGTTCTGGATCTCGGTTAAACCAAGCGGGTTTCAAGTTTCAGCCCCTCCCCGAATTCCAGCCTCGGAGACTCCCTTTCGCTCCATCCAACATGGAGCCTCTCGCGGCTCACCCGCTGAAAAGTTATGGGCCTAAAGTGAGGGTGTTCGCAGTTCTGCTGTCTATGGTTCTGTGCACAATGATGCTGTTTCTTCTACAACTCAAGTTTCTAAAACCTAAAATCAACAGCTTTTATTCCTTTGAAGTGAAAGATGCCAAAGGAAGAACCGTTTCTCTGGAAAAGTTTAAAGGCAAAGTAAGTTGATCTTCTGGTTTTATTTACTTTGTTTTCCCACATCTCTGCTTATTCTACTAGAATCCATTTTTTTCTTTTTGCCCTTGCATAGTCGTAAGGTAGAATAGGATCTTCAAAGTAATACTTTTAGTACATAATGGCAGTTATCAGAATTCTTAGTTTATAGACTAAAGATGAACTATGTTTCTCAAAGATCTTCTGTGCTGAATTAAAATCCTTAGTGCTCTTAAAAGCTTTAGAGTCAGTAATATGAGTATGGTGGTGTGTATTAATAAAAGCACTCTATAACATTAAAAAGCACTGTATCAATGATTATGTTATCATTGATTTAAAAATAAACTTGTAAAAGTACCTAATACTTGTTTAATGAGAGTAACAGTTCAGTCTTCTGGTGCAACGTTTTCAATAAAATTGGGTGTGCATAAAAATATAAAATTACCACCTCTCAGAGGTTTTATCCCTGCAAAATGGTTAAGGATTTTAACTACTTGCAAGAGTTGTGTGTTCTGTTGATTTTTTTTTTTTTAATCTCTTGCTTCACTTTCCGGTTGGATTTTTTTTTCCTTTTCCGGAAGGTTACACTAGTTGTAAACGTGGCGAGTGACTGCCAACTCACAGACAAAAATTACTTAGCGCTGACGGAGCTGCACAAGGAGCTTGGACCGTTCCATTTCAGCGTCTTGGCTTTTCCTTGCAACCAGTTTGGAGAATCAGAGCCCCGCTCGAGTCAGGAAGTACAATCTTTCGCAAGAAGCAACTACGGAGTAACATTTCCTATCTTCCAAAAGATTAAGATTCTAGGATCTGAAGCAGAACCTGCCTTTAGATTTCTTGTTGGTAAATATCTACCTTGTCTTACCAGTATAATATGTTTAATTTTCTTTCATTTAAAAAATATCAAATCCATTCTATTTTATTTGAAATGTTGTATTAGAAAATATAATAACACTATCAAGGAGCCAGAATCTCATCTTTGTAACTTTCTAGGAGTTAGGCTTGCTGAAAGTCAGTGTTTTAACTTCTTAAATAGTAAAAGAATTTTACTCCCCTGTATTTTATCTTGTGAGCATTTTCTTGAAAACTACCTGAATTGTGGCCAGAGCTATTTTCATAAAATATTTCAATACTCCTTTTCATTAACTAGCATTAAGGAAATATCCTTCCTCATTACTAAAGTTGCACACTTAATAATAACTGCTGAGCATTACTAACTGTACATCATTTGTGGCTAATTTTGTGTTGGCTTTATCAAGATATTATCGAGATGAATGACTCGGTGTACCAAGGTTTCGCTAAAATTCAAAACAATATAACCTGATGCTTTTTAGACAGCAGTAAATTGGCTTTCTCTTCAGTTAAGCTAGACACAGAAAAAATATTTGAAGACTAAGATTAATTGCCATAAGAGTATTAGGATATAGGGATGGGACAGGCTTTGTCTCCAACTATCTAGGTTCTGACCCCGGTCCAATTACTTTTGCTGTGTGGCTTCAAGCACATGACTTAACTACTCTGTGCCTGATCGTCACTTATAAAATGAAGCTATATATGTCACTACCTCCTAGAATTTTTTGGAGGATTCAGTATGTTAATACTAAAAGTAAAACACTTACACGTTGCTTATTCTGCGCCAAGCACCAAGGACATCCATCTAACATTCTCATCTTATTATGATGGAATCTCAGGTCTCATTTTCTCTGTGAGTTGAGTTTTGATAAAACTGTAGCCTCAGGATACCAATCTAACAAATGAGATATTTGATAACACTTCACTTAACAATGCAGGCAGAATCCTCTAAAAACCTTATATCTAATTTCTAGAGAAAGTTGATAATAACACATAACACCATGAATAGCAACCAGAGTGAAGTCTTCATTCCTTTTATTTCTAGAGCATACTGAGGCAAGAAAAGCCAGCCCATGAACTAATTGTTCCTCAACTGTAGTAGCCAAATACTTAAGCATAATAGCTTACAGGTTATTCCTTTGTGTCACTGCAAAAGCTGTGAAACCCTGCTTACCCTATGTAATCTAAAGGGTAACAGAGCCTTATAGTATTAGTGAATTTAGCTGGGGAGGTAACACACCCAGGGATGAAGAGCACAAGTCTGGAGGAAGCCAGTCTAAGCATCAGACCTGGCTCTACCATTCACAAGCACACGATCTGGAGTCTAGGTCTCCATTTTTCTCATCTGTAAAATGGAAATAATAATCTCAGAAGGTTGCTGTAAAGACTAAAAGTGCCCACTTAAAGCACTAAGTTTACTTCCCAAGGCACATCATAATGTACTAGGCACTTGAGAAATTCTAGGTAGAGTGATTAAGCCTCTCCCTCATGTTCATTTGTAACACAAACATAATCTTGGATTATATGAATGAAAAATGCAAATGTCTTTCATTATTTAAGATTGATCAAAAGGAAGGGGCTGGAGGAATGTACAGTGGTTAAAGCTCTTGTCTAGGAAGCACAAGGCCCTGGGTTTGATTTCCCAGCACCACAAAAGCTGGGCGTAGTTGAGCACATCTCTAATCCCAGCACTCTGGAGGCTGAGGCCGGAGGATTACCAGGAGTCCCAAGGCCAGCCTGGGCTCCATAGTGAGTTCAGGACCAGTCTGGACTACAGAGCAAGACCCAGTCTCAAAAAAAAAAAAAAAAAAAAGATTGATCAAAAGGATATTATAATTTCTCAAAATAAAATATTTAGAATTCCTTGTCATTTTCACCTATGTAATAATATAGAAAACACCAACATATTGAGTATTAAAAATAATTTTTACATTCCCATTACCAAGGACCTTTTAGAACATTTTGTCTTTAAAAACATTAAAAAACAAAATTTTGAATTGTGACAAAGTAAATTTCTCCTTTAGGTTGACAGCCTGAAACCCACAACTTTCATTTCATGATTCTAGAGAATCAAAGAAGAATCAGTATATTGAAACCTGGTCACTCAAAGCTCTATCTTGTGTTTGGATGTTTTGTTCCATTTTTGATATAACAATTCTAGAACTTCATGCGACTGTATCACATATGCAAACACTAATAGAAATGAAAATCTTGACAAAGAATAAAATTATGAAATGAAATTATGTTTTGGTTATTTTAGATTCTTCAAAGAAGGAACCGAGGTGGAATTTCTGGAAATACTTGGTCAACCCCGAGGGTCAAGTGGTGAAGTACTGGAGGCCAGAGGAGCCCATTGAAGTCATCAAGCCTCATATAGTAGAACACATTAGACAGATCATCATAAAAAAGAAGGAAGATCTATGAGCCTGCCACCACACAATAGTCAGAGGCAAGAAACATCTCTGGTGAATTTGGTGTCATTTAAATATTTTGGCAATTCGGTTTGGTGCTGAAAGATTTCTTTTTTCTGTTTTTGGGATAGTAGTAATAAGAAGAATAGCAAAAGAATCTAAATGAAATATATGAGGTTGTGCATCTGATCACAGTGAAAAATTCAGAACATGTATTTGCCAATAAGCTTCAATATCCTATTGTTCAGCTTGACATTTCCCAAGATTGTGTTCCAGGGAAATGCAGCACACTAGAACACTGCTGAATTCAACAACAGTATATGCTAAAATTTCTGGAGTGACTAATTGCAAGTGACTATGTTGACTGTAAAATAAATGTTAAAAATACATACATAGATCCAAATCCTTACATTTTTGTTTCATATACAGGATTTTGTTTTTTTTTAAGTGTAGGTTTCCAATGTGTTTAACTATAACTGGCCAAATAAATAGTCATTTATAAATTATGTTAAAATAATGAAAAGCTTTCATTTTTAGTATCTCTTTCCCCGTTATTTTCTAGAAGCAACTTGGATTCCATAAATAGAATGTTAACTAATCAGCCTTTATTTTTGAGTGAAAATTCCAAATGGAGAAAAAATGGCCAGGAGTATATGATCAGTTAGTCTAATATTTAACAGGTTGACTTTTGGTACTGATATATGCCAACTACATTAATCATCTGGATAGAATTCAATACTGCATCATCATTTTGATGATGAAATATGGTAAATACCAACTCCAAAATACTAAATCTCTAGTGTACAAAAAAAGAAGAGGGGTTACAATCACATTGTCCTAAAACATAGACTTCTTAATACAAATTGTACTTTTTCTCCAAAGTCATAACGTTTGCATTTTGTTGGCCTGTAATTATTAATTAGCCAAACTCTTTGCCAAGTTGGTGAAGGTGGTTGTCTCATGAAATAAATATTCATTGCACAAGAGAACAAAATTTGAAGAATGCAATATGTCTCTTTGGGCGTGGGTGGATGTGTGGGTGTGTGGTTGTGAATAGTTGTGAATAGTACAACTAAAAAGAAAGAAGGCACAATTTAAACAGCCTGTGACTAGACTGCCTTTTTTTTTTTTTTGCAGCACAGGAATTGAGCCAAGGGCCTTCACACTAAGCTACACTCCTTGCCCATTTTTATTTTTGATTTTGTGACACAATCTTACTAAGTCACTAAATTGCCCTAGCTAGGTTCGAACTTGCAATCCTCCCACATCAGTTTCCTGGAGAGCTGGGATTAAGGCCTGTGCCAATAAGCCCAGCAGTCTCCCAGATTCAGACATGATGGATGAAAGTAATATTTCTGCAATGAATTCAGTAATTCCACCACAATACACTCGGCATTTTGACTAAAGCTCTTAGAAAAGCAGAGCATTTCTCAGAGCTCCTTCTGCTTCTAAGTCTACACCCAACCACTAACATGTTTAGTGAGACACATGGTGGAGGGAAAGGCAAGTTTCAATTGGAGGTGATTGGATTTGGCAGGGATAGCTTCCCAAGAACACCAGGTTAGTGTGTTAGCAAGCCTGCCTTCACCTCTCACCAGCTACAGGATTTTGGCAAGTCACTTGACCTATTTTAGTTTTGTCACCTGTAAAATAAGTGGTGGTCAAATAAAACAAAAAGCCCTTTCCACCTCTAAAAGTCAGCAAGCATATTACCAGGAAAAAAATCAGAACTGCCAAAGAAACAGAAGCCACTTAGCAAAGAAACAAAAGCCACCCATAAAGTCGACCTATCCTTTGCCATTTTGCCTGAAGAGCCCACCAGCAAATCGAATTGTGAGCCTCTAGGCAAAATTTTGATCTGGGCAACCCCTCTAAGTGTTGTTTCCCCAGAGCTTTTTCCATATACCCCTCCCACCATGACTTGCGTGACCTCCTAGCAGTTGTGGCACTAGTGTGATTAGGGGTATGAGCAGAACTCTACATGACACCACCACACAGGAAACTCACATGGATAGTAACAGAACTATACTGGAATATGACCATAACTGGCCTGAGAATGAAACTTCAATGCCCTTCCTCCTTAAGCACTAGTTTTGTCCCATGCCAAGTAGAATGGGTTTCTCTGCTAATATATCTCCAACATTGGTTGCTTTTTTGGACCTACAGTCTCCACAACAGTCTCCCTTTGGTCTTTGAGTGTGCATAGCAGGTAGCTGATGTCCTCTGTGTTGCGTTCAGTGAATGAAAACTCAAGTATTCACCCAAATTTTCATAAAAATTAGGCTGTGTGCCAAAAGTGAGTGGAGTCATTTACTGATATGCTGCCACTCATACCACAGATGTCCCACATGGACACTGTTGGACACAATGTACTGAGAAAAAGTGGCATATTTCTTAATTGAGCAGTCTTTCTTAAATCTTATCTTGGCACCAAAAAGTCCAGAACAGACTACCATGAGATGACTGAACTAATAAACGTAACAGAAGAATAGCAGATATTACATTAAAAAGATATTTAAAGGCTGTCTTCATGACAAAGCAAAAGGGGCAAAATCAAGTGCATTTTAACTGAGGTAAATAATTCATTGACTTGAAGTTTATTTGAAGGAGAGGACTACTTAATGCAAACTCTCAATCATCATCCCTGGCAAATGTAATAATAACAGGATTGGGGACTACCATAAACATGAATTCTACCCTGAAAGTTACACTTTACAGTGTATCTATAATGTGTAAGTGTGTCTATATGTGTCCTTTTTAATAATTCTAATATAGACACTAGCATTACTAGCAAATGTAAAGTGGTAGCTGGCAAATGTATAACAATAGACTTTGTAGTAAAGGAAATGTGACTTGCAATATTTTCCAATTTCCAAAGTGTAAATGTCCCTATAATGGCCAATTTCAAGCTGCCATTGTTTTAAAAAAGCAGCTTGCAAATTTTCCAAAATTTTAATCATTGTTTATTGAAAACCAATACAAGCTGCCTCTAGCACACCAAATTCCTACAAATCTGACTTGATCAAAGTATCCTAAGAATTTACCAAAAGAAAAATCTAGAAAACAGTACCATATATATGCTCTTTTTTATTGTAAATATGTTATTTTTGACAGGTTATATTTTTAAAGGTAACATATGTAGCTTCTAATTATGAAAAGCTGCTAACACTATGCTGCCTAATCACACTTAAATCTATTGACCTAACTAGACAGTCTGCAGATATCTCAAATGGGAAAAATACTACACTAAAAAGAAATGGAAGTCCAAGAAGGAAACCAAAAACTATAGTTGTCTATTTTCTTCTGAAATATTAACTGTTTCAAAAACCACTCTGCAAAAGCTGAAGGGTTGAATGGCCCCTATACAATGTAACATTTTAATTTGTGGTGTTCCTTTGAAAGAAAAGTGATATGTTTCAGTGGACCTGGCATGGGATGCTGTATCTGGCCCACAGCTTAACTTCCTCTTTCCTATGGAATAACATTCTACTAGGCTTGATGCCTGGAAAGCAATCCTGCACATGCTTCCCATTCTTCCCTTCCCATTCTTCAGCCAAACTGTTAGGGCCAGCTGCACCTCACAAATTGACCCATTCTCTTTGGAGGAAGAGTGAGCAAGCAGCAAGTAGGAGGAATTCAAAAGCCCTGCAGAGCCATGGGCAGAAGTAGGCAAGCACCAGCCCAGCGCCCAGCGCCCAGCGTGGTGGCCACCCCGGGACAGAATACTGCACAACCTGCGACACCTCCATTCTCCCTTTCTTTAGTCCCTCTTCTACCTGTGTTTCGCTCTTTTCCTCTCAGACCTATGGAAATACTTTTTTATGTCTTCCTTGAGCTAGGGTCATGGCATGATGTGATAAATTTATGTCTACATGTTTCTCCTTTTCTATCGATCCCTTTATCTTCATTCCATCCCTTCCCTCCTGTCTCATCATCTCCATAATAAGGAACAGCTTTAAATATGTATTCTTCTTGTTGAGAACAACTATTGATTTATGTATTACTCTTCAATTTAAAAAAACACAAAGGACAAGCTTTCTAAATTTAATAGGTTTCATATTTATTAACAGGTCAGTGACTAGCTATAGAAAATCACATATTGAAATTTAACCTTTAAAAAGAAAACAAATATTTATACAAAAAGTACCCTTAAACACAGAGATCCTAGAAACAGAATAATACGGGACAACAATAAAGGATGAGATTTGAAAGTAGCATAATGCATTAAAGATCAAGATATATCTGCTTAATCAATGTTCTATAAATGGTTAAATTTAATTAAGCATAAAAATATTTAGCTGGTAACATATCCAACACAGGAGAGAATGTGATGTATTCTCATATCTCATGTAGGGCATAACTAATAGACCAATCCACCAAAGCAAGTCCAACTAACTGGCTGCAAATGCTCTCATGAGGACATTTTGTCTCTGAGTCCCAATATATATCTGACCCTGCATGACATTCTCCTGCTTCATGGGTCAAAATGGCCTTCAAGGGAATGAGAAAAAAATGAAATAAAAATTAACAATTAGTTCTTCCCTCTTCAGAGGAGCTATAGCTCATGTTCTCTTCCAAATATTGTATGCGCCTGTGATTTTACTGAAAATGAAGACCTGAGGCAGTTATTCAAGCCATCTTCCATTTTAAAAATCCCCAATTTTTGATATTTCAATTGAAAATATTTTAAATGAATGACTCACTTGGAAAATAGCTATGCTTTCTTCAGCTGATATATACACATGGTCATACAGAGCTACTCTGCTACCACATTAAGAAACTGTTGGCTCAGGAAGAAAACCTAAGACTTAGTTGAAAACTTGCAACATTTCAGGCCTTAATTTCCAAACTACCTTATATTCATGGTCTTATATTTAAAAATACACAATTCCACAATTTACTTTTAAACTTTCTAAACAAGACTCCAAAAATATTACCTAAAGTTTATAAAGTATTAGCTAAAAGTACTTCCTTCACCATTTTAAAACTGTACATTGTATTACAATTGGTCCAACAGCAATAGTAACTTACCATAGAGAGCATCCAACTTCATAGTAAAACACACACATGAATACTAATCACAGATTTAATTGTACTCTGAGGTTCACTGTACATGCAATAGGACAGCAGATGCATGTTAGCTGGTGCCATTCATATATCCAACCAGCTAACAATACACTGCCAACCCATCACACATGGGTAACCAGCGCACCTTATTAATAAGACAAGTGTAGCCAGGATAGACGTGGCTGCTGACTTAACCCAGAGCAGCCAAAGAAGAATACTTTGCCTACCAAATTCAAGTCACTGTTTTTCATGGCCCATGAAGTAACTGAAGCTAAATTTCGAATACAATATACAGTGGCCAGACACTAGTTCTTTCTGAAAAAGCTAAGCTATATATTCAAATTAGAGTGGCATCACTTGAATATAAACAATAAATTAAGAAAAATCTATTAAAATGGTGGATTTGAAACAAGAATCTGCATTATTCAGCCTAGAGATATATGTGGTGTTAAGAGAGTAACAGTAAATGAAGGTTATTTATGTGGAAAAATTTTAATGTTTTAAACTAATTACACTGGAAACTAAAGCCTTTCAACAGCAGAAACATCACACTGGATTAACTTTCAAAGTGCATATGCTAATATGTCACTTCTCCATATTATCCACAAGATGGCACCATTTCTTTTGCTTTGGGAAGCCGGCTTCTGAATGCACTGGAGAGGAGTGCAACTAGCAACTGTTAAAATAAAAATCTAACAGCCAGCTAGCAATGCACTGCCTACCTGGCACATTCAAACTTCATCTCTTGCTGTTAGGCAAAAAATTAAAAAACGTCACATTAATACAAATGATTACCATTATTTGCCAGCGATCGTCGGTTTCTAGAGTTTCTTAGCATATAGACTGCACTTAAGAGATGTGGTTCTCATATTTTCAGAACAGACCATAATTCTCCCAAATTCCTTATTTAACAAGATTTATATTGCCCAAAATCGGAGTGAAGACAGAGAGCAAGTGCCAGCCCTAAACTCACCTTGGGGCAACCGTGCCTTCTCTGCTGCTTCAGGTCCTGGGCAAGCATCCGCATGACATTCTCCTTTAAAGACACAGATAACAAATTGAGCATGAAATTATTTAGGAAAATTATGTTAGGTGTGACCTCTTCCTAGGTCTTGAGTTTTTCAAATCACGTTCACTTTTCCAGATTTTAAATGAATATTAACTGAATTATATGGATCACGTTCCCTTTTCCACAATATTAACGGAATTACAGGATGGAGAGCTTTGGCCACTTCTTGATTCTTAGACAGGTACTGCAAGAGGCGTCTTCGGAAAGAAGACCCCTTGGAGAGCAGAAACTCACCCACAGAACCTCGTCTTCGGTTCGGACCCTCCGCCGGGCGGTGCGCTCCAGCTTCCACTCCATCTCGGACACCGGGGATTCGGCTTTTTCTCAGTCCTCTCTGGCTTCTCCCCTCCTTATCCCCATCCCAGGGCTGAGCCGAACTCGACGCCCAGTCGCTAAGCCCATAGTCTCGTACCCCGGGACCACAGTCCACCACCTGCCCACCAACCCGGGGAGCAGTCCCTAGGGCATCCTTTATAAAGCTGGCTGGGCGGCAGCCGGAGCGGGAATCCCGCTTCGCGGCTTGCCGTTGGCGGCGGCTTCGGTGACGTCACGCGCGAGGGCTTCCCCAGCGCGCACGGCGCCTCCTACCCCGGCTCGCGGCGCTGCCCGCCGCCGCCGCAGAGCGCGCTCGGGAGCGCCAACCTCTGCCGCGAGCCGTGGCGGGCCGCGGGAGGGGCTGAGAGGCGGGCTCCGGCCAGTTACCCTCTTCACTGTCTGAAACAAAAGTTTCCCTCCAATACAACCCCTTTCTCGGCTCCTGCCTTCCAGGTGCCGCAGGGGGCAGTAGCTAGGCCCTGCGCCCGGGCCGCGTGCCCGTCGGCTCCTGTCTCCAAAGACACCAGCAAGCGTGGCGAGATAGCTGTGCTGATGAGAAGGTCACCGCCTTTCACTCAGTGAATTCTCTGCTCTAGCCATTGGGGAGCGGGGAGTCTCTACTGGAACTTTTGAGCTATCTTCCTAAACAGGCTTGTGAACGGCCAAAGCGCTAGAGCCAGGGAGGATCTCAAGAGAGTGAGGCGCCACCCAGAAAGCTGAACAGAAGGGCCCACGGGAAAAGGGATGGCACTGGGAGTGAAGAGAGAAATCAGAGGGGAATACTAGGGTCCAGATGGGCTGGGCGGACTGCCCACACCAGCTATGCCCTATGACTGGAGGGTAACCCGCGTCAGGGAAACCTCCACAGCCTGGAGGCCTGCTTTCCCACTTGCCTCACACACCTCATAGGGTTGATCTAATGTTACATATGGGTTGGTGCATTCTTCTAGGAAAAGGTTCATAGATACCAAGTATCCAAAAGGGTTAATGATTAAAAGGGGGAAAGAACTAAAATCCACTTTTACTTTGGGGGGAAAGCATTAATCTTAGATCTTTCCTTAGATTAAGGAAGGTGATGCACAAGATAACATACTCAAATGAAATTTATTAACATGTATAACAGCTCACATAAAGATCTGTTTCACCCACAAGAATTCTACTTTTCTTGCAGTGCATTCAAAGGACTACACATTTCAAGTTCCAGTAAATCCTTTCAGCAAACATTGAGGCTAAATAAAGTGAACTAGAATTGTATGAGTCAGATATACTGATTTAAATGACCAGTTTTGCAATGCCAAATAAAATTGGAAATAATATGAAATGCTCTGTCTTATTTTTAAAAATCTTTGTTCCATTTTAAATATATTTTATACTTACTCATTTGTACAAAGAATAATTCCAATAATGAGCTTGTAAATCAACTTAATTTGGACTTTTTAGAATTGAAGTACTACAGTAAATTACTCAGAATGCAGTTATCTGTAATAATTTAAAGTTGTGTTTTAGCCATTAATTCCATAGTATATCTATACACAGTCTTCAAATGCCTTTTTCTTTCTAGTGTAAAGCCAATAAAACATTATTTTCCTTTAAAATTTTTATTGTGGGCTAAGACTTGGAGGATAACAGGTTCAAGCCCAGCCTGGACAACGTAACAACTTAGTGAGACTTTGTCTCAAATCAAAAATAAAAATGAGCTGGGAACGTAGCTCAGTGTGAAGGCCCTGGGCTCAATCCCTAGTACCACGAAAAAGTGCATTTAAAACTAAAATTAAATTTTGATATCAAAGTGTTGGGAATGGACAAATCACCATTTGGCAAATGACCCAGTAATAACTGTTGTGGTCAAGAACTGTCAATGCTGAAATAATAACCTGAAATTAGTGACAGGATGCTAGACAAAATCAAGTTGAAGGACATTCTACAGACTAACCAGCCAGTACTTAACAAAAGCATCAGGGTCTTGAGAGAGAGAGAGAGAGAGAGAGAGAGAGAGAGGACTAAGAGACTGCCACAAATTAAAAGAAACCAATTAGACTTGCCAACCACATACATGCATTGTGAGATTTTGGATTGAATCCTCAAGCAGAAAAAAAAGGCATATTGTTTGGATATTTGTAAAAAGTTTGAAGAATATCTGTGAATTCGTTAATAGTAGTAATGCTAGATTTGTAGCTATGACCATTGTGCTAGGGCTTGAGGAAGCTGGTGGAAGGATTATAATAGAAATCTTTGTGTTCTTTAATAAATTTTCCTAAGCCTATAACCAAGCTACTTTTAAACGTAGCATCACGTGGCCAATCTAACAAAATACGATCCTGCAAACATTTTATCTTAATTTTTATCAACTGGGTTTAGGAACAACGTCCAATTCAAGCGCTCGTGTGCCTGTCCCGATCTTGAAAATGGTCCCACCTGAGGGCGGACGTGTTGAAGAAGCCTCCCCGGCGACGTCCAACCCAAGGGATTTTTGAGTAAGGAGGTGGCGGGTAACGGGAGACTTTCAACAGCGAGGAAAGAAGAAAAAAGTGTGGGAGAGCTTTCCTAGACACTCCTGTTTGCCCCCGCGCTGCGAGTCTCCGCGGGTGCCCACCGGGGCCAGCGGGAAGGACTCGCACGTCTTGGGGGCGGACTTCTCGCCAGTTACACGCATGGGAAACACTCGACCGTGCGAGACGCCAAGCCCAGGCCCTCCCGCCCTCGGCCATCGCCAGGGCTCTGCGCGTCTACGCGCGCGCGCAGCTGGGCCCAGCGGGTCCTGCTCAGGCTTAACCTTCCGCAACTCGCTTTCTACCTGACTGCATCCAACTGCCTGTCCGGAAAAGCGCCCGGCTCCTCCTCCCCGGCCGCCGCCCGCGTCGTTCCCGGGCTGGACGCGCGTCCCGCGCTGACCCGCGCCCGCCCACCGGCGGCGGCTGCCCGGCTCCCGCGCCCCGGCTCCCGCGCCCGCGCCCCGGCTCGCGCGCCAGCCGCCCCGCCCCGCCTACCGGACGGACGCGGCCGTTGGCCGCGATCCAACGGTCGCGGCGCGCGGCCGCCCGCGGGGTGGTGTGAGGGGCGTGGCCGGGGAAGCGCCCCCTGGCGGGGCCCGGCCGGCCTTGGTCAGGTGGGACTGGAGCCGCGGGAGGAGGGCGCGGGCAGCGGCGCGCAGGTGGGTGGCCGCCGGCCGCGGAGGGAGACGAGGAAAGCGGAGGAAACGCCTCGTGTTTCAGACTGAGAAGGCGAGGATGTCTGCTCCCCTGAGAGCCGGAGCTCGGATGGTGCGGGGCCAAAGGGCCAATCCCTGTGAGCGCCAAAATGTGCCTTACAAGAAGGTTGAGGAAATGAGTACAGCTCTCCTCACCCCTGTCGCATGGCTTTTTTTTTTTGGTTTATGTGTGGGCACACTTTCCTGTAACGGCTTGGTACCTAACTACAACGCTCTATAAAAAGATTGGCCACTCATACCCCAATGAAAGACGCTAGTCAAGTTTGCGCAGCTTTTAAAGCATTCAAGACCACTTCGCCTCCCGCAACTCCCACGCGTTGCGTGAATGACTTTTCCTGGGGGGACATGACCACCAACGTCTGTAAATCCCAGATGGGGCACCACAGACGGATCAAGTAATCATTACACCAAGTCTAATTTGGTGAGCTGGTGAGTTTATTTGGGTTATATAAAGGAACTGGTGAGGAGTTACTTACAGGGGCATAAACGTTTAGGCCTATGGGTGACTAAAAAGGCAGTAGCATCACGGAAAAGTCCACCCCAGTGTAGGGGACAGCTCACAGAAGCTGCACACAGCCTCCACAGACTCACCCTCAGCTACTGCTCTTCTGTGGGGACAGTTCTCTGGAATTCTCTCTTTGGGATGCGTATTTCATGCATAGTATGCTCCTCAAATAAGATGGTGCCACACAATTTTAAGGCAACATAAAATATCAAACTGGAATTAGTACAAATCTGCACTCAATCATAGATGAAATTAAGCAGATGATTACACTTGTCTCAAAGAAGAGCTGGCTCTTGAATACTCTAGACTTGAAAGTCTGTATTTCACTGCCAATTCACTGGAGCTTCAAATGTAACATAATCCACACAGAAAAGAGACTTTCCTGTTGCCACTCTGCCCAAACCATCCGTCCCTCCTCTACGTGCTCTATTGCCAACACCACTATCTCTCTGCTGGGGCAGCGTCAAAGCTTTTGACTCTTTTCCACAAGTCCAAATACAGCTATCATAGACGGTCATTTCCCCTTTATGGTGTCAATTATATCCATCTTCCTCCTGAGCCATAGTAACAACCTGATAATTCAGCCTCCAGTCTCTTCCTCCTCCAGTCTATTCATTTAACATTTTTATTTGCACCCAGAACGTGTCATACACTATGCAAAGCTATGGTAGTGTTTTAAGCAGCGATATGTATAACTATCTTGAGTACACCATTTTTCTCTCCTGTCCAAAATCCCTTCCTTTGTACATAGAATTAAGCTCCAAGTTTTCTAGTTCTCTAGTTCTTTTCTGTACCATCCAGAACCACATCCCACAATACCACCAGTGCCTTCCATCCCTGGTGACTGAATTGATGTCCAGCACCCTCGCCTCTTCAGATGAGTTGAGACTGCCCCGCTTGACTAGGAGACTGACTTTCTCCTATATTCTCCTGGTGAAATCTTACTCTTTAAATTTCAGCCACTTCTTCCAAAAAGCCTTCTCAAATTGTACATATTATTTATACCTTTATTCTTCCAGTATCAGTGTCTGTGTGTGTATGTGTGTGTGTGTATTCCTCATCATACTGTGAGATCTAAGAACACAAGGATCTTGTCATTTTCATGTGTGTCTTCTTCATAGTATCCTTTTTACTTGATTACTGCTCAATAATTTGTTCACTGAACCAATTTCCAGATAAGAGTAGTATAATCAAGTCACAAAAGAAAGATCTTAATATACCTATGCTTTGAGTGTGACAAATCTAATTTTCAGAAAACTATGAGTTAAAAATAGGAGAGCAAAGGACTTTGAAAAGAGGTAGTTCCCAGGGCTACCATTCCCTAAGTGTATAACATGTGGGGGGGGGGGGGGGTTAGTCCCACCATGTTGAAGAATGAAATTGGGGATGAAGGAGACACACAGTGTTGAATAACACGTCTTTATTTAGAAACAAAGGGGATAAAAGCTCCTACTATCTAGGAAGTGGTCTCCAATGGGTTGCCCCCCCAAGTGTGTAACTTGAAACACATTACCCCCCTTGTTTCAGGTTCATTAGTTGTAACATAAATAATTATTATATATTATATAAATATATAATGAGAATTAAGAGAGAAAATATAAGACCCTCAAGCACAAATTTTCCTCTTTGACAATAAACTGATGGTACTTAGCTAATTGAAAAAAAATGCTTAGAAAATAAAATCTTTTTATAAAGCATTTATTCAGAAGACAGTATTCTTATATCCAGCACTTACATATAGAAAATAGTAATTAAAACTTCAAATGCAGTTCTTTAAGTAGAAATATACTATATCAAAAGAAATGTGTATGGTTATTTTAATTAGGTGATTGTAACCAAGTACACGTTTACATTTAGATGTGTTCCAACATGATGCTCACCAAGCAACCTTCTGATTTTTTACTTACATTGAAGCTTGAAGTGCTCCCACTCTAGACGGGACATTTCCAGGTGTAAATGAGTTAGATTCTGGTTTATCCACCTGAGGTGATCTTGGTTGATATGTCGGTATCTCATAACTATTCCTTGAGTTTGGAATAGTTATTGGATTATGGCACTCATAGAACTGTTCACTAAAAGTGGGTGAGTTTTACCCTATATAAATAATGGCTCTAATTACAAAAATTTAAGGATCATTCCAGTGCTAGTTTTATCTCTGCAAATGTTCTATGCACATTCTCTATGCATCAATTTTCACTTCAGCATTAAATACTAATGAAGGAGGTATTTAGGTCAAAATAGAAAAATACTGAATTAATAAAAGATTACTACTAACTTCACCTTATACTCTATTGGTTCTGGCCCATATTCTAAGCTGTAAAGTAATGAGACACACATTTGCAAACATACAATAAGAGAGCCATCCTCCAAGTGAATAGATCAGTCAGATGATTTTCCTTTATGATTTGAAGAGACTATTCTGCCTGTAATCCTTGCCTTCCATCACACTGGTACTCAAGTTTTTAAGGGAGAAATTTTAGCTCAGCCTATCTTTATACAATGAGTTCCCACATATACAAATAATAGAGAAAATAGCTTTAGGTTTTTGTATTAAAGAATCCTAAAAATCAAAAGTTATGGTTTCAGCCTTATTGGTCTACCATCATTTTTTACTCCAAACAGTCATGTTTTATCATATTTTGTCTTTACCTACTCCTTATCATGTTTGGATTCATCAAGAAGTTGTAATACAAAACATCAAAAAAGAGAATCAGAAAATCTTTAAGTACCCCACAATATATAATCCATATAAGAATTTACTCTAACCATGGCAAGTGACACAGGCTTCTAATCTCAGCGCTCCAAACGCCTGAGGCAAGAAGATCACAAGTTCCACCCAGTCTGGACAACTTAATAAGATCATGTCTCAAAATAATTATAATAAATAAATGGGTAGGAATATAGTTCAGTGCAAAGACCCTGGGTTCAATCCTCAGTACCATAGGAAATGTTTTTCACCCTAGTAAGCAGACTTAGAGTTTAACACCCTCCTGCAGAGATACCTACATTTCATATTTTACAATTTCTCGGCAAGTTGAAATTGCCAGCATATGATGTCTTAGCAATAGGTGTCACACTTGAAATTTATATGTTATCATGGATATTGACAATTGCCATGGTTTGGATCAAAAGGCCTGGAATGCAGAGGCAGACCTTATGGACAATGGCTACATCATAGGATTGCTAATCTTATGAATGGTTAACCCACTGGTGATTTTCCAGCTGAGTTTGCTGTTAGAAGGTGGAACCTGATTGGAGAAAGGGTTGTAGTTCCCTGGGTATAACCTGAAATATCCTTTTCCTTGCCTCTTTCCAACTCTCTGCTTCCCGGCTGCCACAAGGTGACTAGCTTTCCTTTGTTATGCCCTTCTGCCATGATTCTGCCCTGCCCCAAATACAAAGCAGTGGACCCAGTCAGCCATGAACTGAGACCTCTGAAAACACATGACCCAAAATGATCCTCACCTCCTTTAGGTTACTTGTCAAGTATTTTATCACAGTGACAAAAATCTAACACAATCATCAATTCCAGAGAAATCCAAAGATACTTACCCTAAAGTTAGGTCAGAAAAAAATCATAAAAAGAAGGTAAATCTGAGAAAAATAAATAATTCTTGGGTAACCCAATTCGTGATGCCATTCATCACTCTTCTCTCCTAAGCAATAGTGAAAACATCTGTTCACCTAAGATTAGATTAATATTTCCAGGAATTTAACCATTTTTTCATGAGTTACCGTGTTGTAGGTAGCAAGCTCTATTTCTCCTCATACCTCTCCACTGAATTCTTCAAATCAGCACTGAAATATGTTCAAATCTGATTGAAGTTATTGTGTTACTACTTTTTTATTGCTGGGAGAGAATACCTGACAAGGGTCAAAAGATTTATTTTGCAGCTCACAGTTTCAGAAGGTCACAAGCAATTCATGGTTGGCCAGCAGTGGTCGAAGCACATAATAGAAGCTTCATAACTGGAAGAAAGTTTTTCCTGGCATAATGAACAGGAAGCCAAGTTAAGCAGGGAGGGGGAACTAGTGTATACAGTTCCAGGTCCTGTCCCAGTGATCCTTCCCATCTAGTTAGGCCTCAGTGTTCCTCCCTTTCTAGGTTATGCCGCAGCAGTCTGCTTCCTCCATGTCACACACCCCTTGGCTCACAATCTACAATATACTCATAATCCACCCCTCCCAACCAGGTCCCACTTTCCAACAGCACATGGTTCCATAACTACTCCACATTATCCAAATACATAAGGCTTTGGGGGAAACCTTAGAGATCCAAACCATAGCAGCTGTCCTCATACCTAAACTTCTCAAAAAATTATCTATACTCAGTCTCAATTCCTGAACTAGCTCACTCTTTAGACTGTTTCACCATTGCTTTCTTGTTACTCCATCAGGTCTCATTTTTCTTCTTACTTGATGCAAGTAAGCAATATTCAAGATTATTCACCACTACTTCCAGCTCAAATTTTTTTTCCATTTCTTCACCCATAGTAACATTCCTGGTTTTTCCATTTTTCAGTAGTCACCACTGATTCTGGTTATTTCTTTTCCTTCTTTCATGGTACTGGGGATTGAACTTAGGGCCTTCATGCTGACATACATCCCTAGCCCATACATATATAAAAGCACTAACATGCTACAATGATGATTTTTCTTAGTTGGATACATTTTCACATAAAACATACAGAATGTTCAGAATGTTTAAAATGTGTTTGCTTTCAGGTGCCCCTTACATAAGTTTGGGAGGTCCTGTTCTACTAGCACCAACAAATGAGCACAGCAGCTCCATCACTTGTGGTCTGACAGGTGGGAGCTAGGCAGTAGATAAGAAGGGATAGAAGCAAAAGATTTCCGAAGGAAGAGGTAACAAAAGGTCCTGGCATTTGAAGCTTGGCGGCCCAAGGCTATGGAGAATGGGAGGAGGATCAGTCGCTTTGAAACACTACCCAAGTGTATGAGCATCGTCTGTTAGGCAAGTCCTCCATACAACAAAATTGTCAAGAGATGCTTCTGGAAGTAAAATTGTAAATCCCAACAACAGCCACAGCTGTGGGACTGCTCACCCATGGTCATTCTTTTTCTTCTTTAACTTATTTTTATACAAAGCTAGAGTGATTTTTTTAAAGGAACAGATCGACAAGACCATGTCAGTCATCTGCTTAAAAGCCTCTGGTGGGTTTCTAAAGCTGGGATCCTTGGTAGAAAACATGCTTAGTATGTAAAAGGCTCTGGAATGACCCCAAGCACAACTTATTTTTTTATTAAAAAAAAAAGCAAGAATCTTCATGATACCTAAATTCCTGGCACCTGGTTTGTCTCCCCAGCCTCCCCTGCATCCCTGGTCTTCCATTCTATTTGCAATGACCTTTTCTTTCCATAAAGGAGCCATACTTCTTTCATGCCGGGAGCTTTGTATATTTTGTTCTTCCTGTTGCTCCTCCTCCTCCTAGACCTACATAATTTCTGCTCTTGTTTCAGATCACAATTCAAACATTGCTTCCTTTTTTGACCTTTCATATGAGGCTGATCCTCCCAATTACTTGCACTTATCTGCTTCTTTTCCTGCTTAGGGTTTATCATGTTTCCCCCAGTGCCAAATAAACTGTGAGTCGTGTGAGACCCAACTACATTAGGTCTTGGGCAAGACACCTCTCTTCACCTCATTTTCTCCAACTTCAGAATTGTTTTAATGAAAATCTTTCTCTACATTTTTTTCCATAATTCCAACTAAAGACTATTTGAGGAGGTAAAATAGTGTATATAGTAAGAGTCAGACTAGCTCAAATATCCTCTCTTCTACATACTATTAATGGTATTTTGAGCAATTGTTTTATCACTCAGTTTCAATTTCCAGGTAAAAACAGAAATAATACAACTTTAATACAAGGCTTCCTTAGCAGCACATAGCAGAGTCCCAGGCACATGGTGCATGCTCAACCATCCTATCATGATTCTGTGCTGCTGCCACTTGAATTTGAATGCTCTAGAGCAGAAGTGCCTGATAGAAATAAAATTCTAGCCACATACATAATTTTAAACTTTATAATAGTCACAGTAAAAAAGGAAAATGAGTAAAAATAATTTAAATGATGTATTTAACTTTATATAGAATATTATTTCTACCTGTGATCATTATAAAAATTAATGAGGTATTTAGTCATCTTTTGTATTAAGTCTTCAAAATCCTGTGTGCATTTTGTGTTCATAGCACAATTAAATCATATTATCCCATATTTCAAGTACTAAAGAGCCAACGTGGTTAGTAATGTACTGAGTGGAGAGTGTAACCCTAGAGAGTTCTTTCTGGTAGTCCTCTCCCTTTCCTCCCCAAATTGTTTAATCTGACCCAAACGACTTCCTTCTTGAAGTTAATATTCTTCTATTGGGTACTATTTCCAGTCGAATAAATTTTATTGTTTACACAATATAATACAAAACTTCCTCTTGAGACTGGTTAAAAGAACAAACTCTCAAGGGAGACCACTTAAACTCTCAGAAAAACATAAAGATCCCACGATTTTTACATGATTATCTTGTTGGGAATTCCAAAGCAAAATAAGTTATAAATTAGATGTGTTTCCTATCAGTTTTTTTTTTTTTTGGTTTTTTTTTTTTTTTTTTTTTTTTTTTTTTTTTTTTTTTTTTTTTTTTTTTTTTTTTTTTTTTTTTTTTTGCATTGCTCTATTTCAAAAGTTAAAGGCTCACAGATCAATGTGTCTGAGTGGAACACAGCCAGGCTCAAAGAATTAGAGTAGATGTTGTAGTAACAACCAATTAAACTGAAACACTATCATTACTATGCTAGTCTTTAGGTACTTAACCTAGGCCCTTAAATTAAAGATGTTTTTGCTGCAGATTTTCTTTCCTGAAGGTGTTTCTGTGAACATAAAAAGCAATTAGCTTTTGACTAGATTATTAAAAATGCAGTATCTGTTATTCTGACACTATTGGCAGTTGTTATTTCCTTTCGTTTTGATTCATTCCCATTCCTTTCTGAGGTTAAATATTGTCTCTAGTGCCTCTCACTGTTAACTTTTTTTTACTTCAGATCTAGAGAGTTAACCCAGAGTCTTGCACATGCTAAGGATAGCCCTACCACTGAGCTATGTCCCCCAGCCCATCATTAACTTTTGATTGACTTTGTATATTAATATTTTTTAAATATAATAGCTACAAATTATTCCATGCTAACTATATTCAGACACTGTACTAAACATATTAAATACTCAGTAACACGTTTGTATTTCAGGAACAGGATAAAAAAGGGAGCTATTTTAAAAGGGATGATTCCCCAAATCTTGACTTCATTTTGCTTAAAAAAATAATGACAAAAATCTCAGAGTTCATAAACTGATTTTGTCTGGGACTGTATATAAAGAGATAACATATAGTTTTTATTTATTAATTAGAAACTTGACTAAATAAGAGCCTTTAGGAGGAGGAATAGCACAATGGTTAGAGTGCTTGCCCAACAAACACAAGGCCCTGGGTTCAATTTCCCAGCACCACATAAGCCAGACGTGTTGGAGTCTGCCTGTAATCCCAGAACTAGGGAGGTTGAGGAAGGAGGATTACCATGAGTTTGAGGCCAATTTGGTCTACATAGTGAGTTCAGGACAAGCCTGGCCTAAAAAGTGAGATCCTGTTTCAATAAATAAATATATAAATACATATATACCCTTATTTTGTTACCTACTAAAGAAAGAAGTGAATAAGGAAAGAAGGGAATGAGGGGAGGGAAAGGGGAAAAGATCTAGTCAAAGACATTTTTGTTGTTTTTTTCTTAAGCAATTATTACCAGCCACAAAACCAGACTTAGTTTAGCAAGGTTTAAACCAACTAAACATTTTGTTACCAAATTTTGAAAGTCATGATTCAAATAATCTAAGAGTTGGCAGTGACCTTACTGCTCAAGAGACTAAAAATTTTTTTTCAATATCTCTTGAAGTTTGAAACAACATAATCTGAATACGTGAATTTGGTGTGTGCCGTGGTCATTATTGTTCTTAGTTTTTCTGTAGAAATCCTTCTATAGCTTTATCTTCTGGGTACTTACCCCCCCCCCCCCACACACACACAAAAGCAGAAATCTTGAATTAAATTGCAGTATTTGGAAAAACTTGCCTCACAGCTGCACAAGACTATCAGATCATCATGTTTAAATGAAACACTTCCAACCATGCTCATGCAGTAAGTAAATGTGCCTGTTTAAATACAGAGGCATTTTCATAACATTTCATGTAGTTCAGATTAGCAAGTGGGTCAGAATTTCAACACAATTGTGTGTACATTTCAGTAATATTATAACACAAAGACCTGATTCACTAGAGTAAAACAGTGAGGAAAGCCATGAAATACTTCTTCGCGAGAATGGGAAGCAAACAGTAACACAGTAGCAAAACTTAGTCATATAACTGGCAATTCTTTGAGAAGTTTATAAAAGTTTAGCACAGTAACCACAGGCAGAACTAAACTATCCCTCTCCTGTGTTTTCTTGAAATGTCACAACATAAGCTCAAAAAAGCATTATTCTTCAAAAGGGAAAAAGATAATTTCCCCTGGGAGGTATCAGTCTAGAAAGGAAGAGAAGACCCTCGATGTAACAGCTCCAACCCTACAAAAGTGGTATAATGGAAATACAAGATGCTATAGAATTTTTTAAATAATAAAATATTTAACTAATGTTAACTATCTTTAAGCTCTCTCTTCTTAAAGTAATTTCAATTCCTATTTCTCAAGCTTTGTTCACAGTTTCCCTCTGAATTTTCAGACCTTAATATTGATCTTAGAGTATAGAACTCAAAGTTGTACCATCATTATAAAGGCCCAAAAGGCTGAATTTTGGTACAGATGTCTGGCTCCCTTAATTTCCTAGCATTTTATTTACTTTTGAAAAAAATGTTTAAAAAAGTGAATAATCCAGTGTGTATTTGTTATATATTCAACTATAAGGCATTGTTAAATAATTGTTCTACATTTATATCATGAAATGAAGACATTAAAGTATTTCAGAGGGTCTGGAGATATAAGCAAATTTTAGAATCTTATTACCATAAAAACCTTGATAAATCTAAAAATAAGTTGTATGCACTAAAAGATTTTTACACCTTTAGGACTCGGAAGCTAATTTTGAAATAGGCAAAATTTGCATGCTAAATACTGGGTTAATCGCCACAAAATCCAAACCTATCCTATGATCTACATAGGACAGGCTACTCCATAATGAAGTGATTGAGTTATCAATTTTTGTATTCTCAAAACTCTCTTGGTTTTTAAAATTTTTGCTTTTAACAGAAAAAGTTCCTTAGATCTGGAGTATCATAGGACATTTTGGTCCACACGTATACATTGTGATCTACTCAAATCAGGGTAAACTTACCTACTTCTCAAACATTTATCAGAAGAAAGCATTTTGAATATTTTAGTAAAAATAAGGTAAAAGCAGGAATTAAATAGTGATAAATCCCAAGTATGATGAAGCATAGGAGACTCACAAAAGGAACAGGTAACCAGGAGAGTTTTGAGTGCCCAAAACAAGCTGCTCAAAACATAAGTGAAAGCTGAAGGAATGAAAATTCTCCAAGTAGTTGTATTAACAAGTGAGAAAATGTATGTAAGAGCACTTTAAAATGTTAGAGCACTCTCCAAATAATAGCTAACATTCACTAAACTCTACCCATGAGCACTGGAGGTGGGCTCATTATCACATTAGTTTATGCATAAAACTATGTACCTCTGCGTATAAGGAAGCCCACCAGGGCTGAAGGAAGAGCACAACAGTTAAAGCACTTGCCTAGCAAATGCAAGGTCCCTGAATTCAATTCCTCAACACCACTCTAGCTGGGTGTGGTGGCACACAGCTGTAATTCTAGCACTCGAGGCTGAGAGAGAAGGATTGCAGTGAGTTCAAAAACACACAATGGAATATTATGCATCTATAAAGTCCAACAGCGTGGAGGCCTTTGCGGGCAAATGGAAGAAACTTGAGAACGTTATGCTTAGTGAAGTGAGTCCGAAGCAGAAGGTGAAACATCGAATGGTCTCTGATATGAGAGTCCCAGATCACAACTCTTATGGAACTTAAAACAAAAAGTGAAACGGGGGTAAGGGCGGGGAGGCAGGGAGGAGTATGCAGGGGGAGGGACAAAAGGAGAATGGGAAAGTCTTTGTCACCTTGACAAGATATGAAAAGTGCACAAAATTCTCAACTTCATTGTAAACCTTAGGTTTTGCACTAATACATATCAATAAAATGGGGGAAAAACATTAAAGAAAAAACAGTCTGGCCTCCATAGTGAGTTCAGGACCAGCCTGGACTGCAGAGAGAGACCCTGTCTCAAAGAAAAAAAAAAGAAGGCCCACCCAGTATCTCCATTGCCTAGATAGGGAACTAAGGGAGAGAGCGATTAAATAACACACCCAGTATCTCAATACTCACATAGTCAATCTGTATTAAACCCAAGAGTTCTTCCTCAGGGTACCTCATAACTATCTGATATGCAGGATGCCTTCAAAGTTTGATTATTTTTATGTATAGAGGCTGTGGGACACCCTGTACATTAAGCATTTGCCTAATTTTTTCATATTATTAATTTTACTTTGAAATTTATGACAAATTTTGGTATTTTATATTTTAATATTTTTATGCATGGTGACCTTTGGAACACCCTGTATTTTCTTTTTGTTTTTTTTTCTTTTTCTTTTTTTTCCGGAGACAGGGTCTCACTCTGTAGCCCAGACTACTCCTGAACTTACTGTGTGTCCCACGCTAGACTTGGACACCCTGCAATCCTCCTGCCTCAGCCTCCCGAGTGTGAGGATTACAGGTGTGAGCCACCATGCCTGGTTTATATGGTGCTGGGGAATCAAACTCAGGGCCTTGCACTTCCAAGGCAAGAGCTTTAACCACTGTGCCATTTCTCCAGCCCCACATTGCATTTTTATTGGATATTGGTATTAAGTTTTTGTGCTTTCTGTAAATACACTACTTTTTAAAATAGCTTTATTGACATGTGATTCACATAGCACAAAATTCACACTTTGAAGTTTAATTTAATGGTTTTTAGTACATTCATAGAGGTGGGCAATCAGCTGATTTTAGAATGTTTTGATCATCCCAGATGAAATCTTTCACCTATGAGCAGTCATTCTGTATGATTACCTCTCCCTCACCTAAGGGAACCACTAATTTATTTCTTACCTCGATATATGTGCTCATTCAGGAATATTTCGTATAAACAGAATCATGCACTACATGACCTCTTCTGACTGCGTTTTTTCATTTAGCATATTGTTTGCAAGAGTTCATATATTTGCTGGTGTAATGTGTCCAGGATACTTCTATGTTGTAGCATCCATTGTATTATTCCTTTTTATTGCTGAATGATATTCTATTATATGGACATAAGACATTTTACTGTATTGGTCAACTGAAAAACATTTGAGTTGTTTCCACTTTTTGGCTATTATGAATAATAATGCTTCCACAGGCGTTCATGTAAAAGCTTTTGTGTGGACATGTTTTCTTTTCTTCATTAGCCACCTAGGAATGAAATTGCTATGTCATATGGTAACTGTATTTTTAAGGAATAGCTAAACTGTCTTCCAAAGTAGCTGCACCATTTTGCATTCCCAACAGCGCAGTTTATGAAGATTGTAATTTCTCTTATAACTTGCCAAAACTTACTATCTTTCTATTTTAACCACTGTAGAGGATATAAGGTGGTACCTTGCTGTGGGTTTTGTTGTTGTTATTTGTTTGTTTTTTCCCAAAATTATTATTCTCATTAATACATACATACATATATATATATATATATATATATATATATTCAACTTGGTGACTTGATGTTTATTGCACATATTACATCTCAATCATTTTTCCTTCCCTTTTTCCTTCCCTCATTGTGGTTACCCAAAGTAAGTCAGTTAAATCCCTAGTACCAAAGCACAGGGGCTGGAGGAATAGCTCAGCAGTAACAGCACTTGCCTAGCAATCTCAAGGCCCTGGGTTGAATTCCCCAGCACCACATAAGCCAACCATGGTGGCACACAGCAATAATCCCAGGACTCAGGAGACTGAGGCAGGAGGACTGCTCTGAGTTCAAGGCGAACCTGGGCTAAGGTAGTGAGTGAGCTCAAAAGCATCATGGACTGCAGGGTGAGACATTGTCTTGAAGCAAACAAAAAACCTAGCAGTTTCCTAGGCAAATGCTCTAATCATTGAATTATGGCCCCAGCCCAGAGATGGGACTTTAGATCCACTAAAGCCAGTTTAACATGCTGCTCTGATTCCCCAGTGTGGCTCTTGCTGCCACACTCCCCTCCCTTTCCCCTATTCTTCTTTAGCAGAGCTCTCCGGTCCTGATGTATGCATTTAAGGGTAAGCCACTTGCTGTGGAGTGTTTACTTGCAATAATCAGTACCAGCAAATCTTTCCAAATTTAAATGTAAATAGTCTTGCTTTCAATCCAGAAACAACAGAACTTAACGTTAAGTATCTCTTAAGTAGCAACACCTGTAAAATCTGGGTTTGTAGTTTACATTTGCTTTGTGTAACACCAGTGTTTATTCTGCTTTTGAAGTAACATTTTAATTTTACTTTTTAGTGTTTTGCTGTTGAGGACAAACCTAGCTGTAACATTTCCTCTCCAGTCTAACATACATGCAAAGTTCATAATTTTTTTTGAAAAATGGAAATATAGACTGGAAACTAAAAATAAGAAATGACTGAGAAAGTTGTTTTTCTCAAAAGTCTTAAAATTTATGAAAATATAATTAATCAAAAAGAGTTCAGTGAAGTGGAGCAAAGCTAAGGATCTTTATAGAGGAAGCTCATCCATAGAATTGTCAGAACATAGCAATAATACTTAACCATTTTTTACTTGATGTGTGAAATGAGATTACTACCTCTAGCTATAGGTAACACTATTTAAAAATAAAAACATATATAAATTTTAACATTCTAAGTAAAAACCACATATTAGTTAAAAATAATGTAAGCATAATTGGCACTGTTCTGTTAGAAATTTTGACATAAAGAAAAGACATGTCTCCTTATATTAAAAAATAATAATTTGACATGATCCCATTTATTAATAATGGGGATAATTTCTTTTGCTTTTGATGTCTTATTTAAAAAGTCTTTGCCTACATCTATGTCTTTTAGATATTTGCCTAATTTGTCTTCTAGAAGGTTCAGTGTTTCAGTTTTAATATCTAGGTCTTTGATCCACTTTGATTTGATTTTGGTGCATAGTGACAGGTGTGTGTCTAGATTCATTCTTCTGCATGTGGATGTCCAGTTTCCCCAGCACCATTTGTTGAACAGGCTATCTTTTTTCCAGCATATGCTTTTGGCTCCTTTATCGAAGATTAGGTAGTCGAGGATATTTAAGTTTGTCTCTGCATCCTCAATTCTGTTCCACTAGTCTGTTTTTGTGCCAGTATCAAATTGTTTTTACGACTATTGCTTTATAGTACAGCCTGATGTCTAGTATTGTGATGCCTTCTGACTTGGTCTTATTACTCAGGATTGCTTTGGCTATTTTTGGTCTCTTTCGGTTCCATATACATTTAAGGATTATTGTTTCAAGTTCTTTGAAAAAGTTTGTTGATATTTTGATAGGCATTTCGTTGAATCAAATGAAAAAGTTTTTGACAACAACTGTAAAAAGAAACAATAGACTGGGAAAAAATATTCACCACCAACATCTCAGACAGGAGGCTCATAACCAGAATATACAGGGAACTGTAGAAATGTAAGCCCCCCCAAAGTCAAGGACCGTATTGAAAAATGGGCAAAAGAAATGAAAAGGCAATTCACTCAGGAAGAAGTTCAAATGGCCAGTAAATACATGAAAAAATGTTCAACATCTCTAGCCAAATCAAATGCAAATCAAAACATCGCTAAGATACCATCTAACTCCAGAAAGACTGGCCTGTATCAACAACTCAAATAGCGACCAGTGCTGGTGAGGCTGTGGGGAAAAAGAAACCCTCCCTCACTGCTGGTGGGAATGTAAATTGGTACAACCAATATGGAAAGCAGTATGGAGGTTTCTCAAAAGATTGGAAATAAATATCCCCTTTGATCCAGCGATATCTTTTCTGGGAATATTCCCAAAAGAGTTAAAAATGACTCATAACAGAGATACATATATACCCATGTTCATAGCAGCACAACTAACAATAGCAAAAATATGGAAGACACCAAAATACCCATCAACAGACCAATGAATACACAAATTGTGGTATTCATACACAATTGAATACTATGCATCTATAAAGTCAGATAGGTCAGAGGCTTTTGTAGGCAAATGGAAAAACCTTGAGAACGTCATGCTTAGTGAAGTAAGTCAGAAGCAGGAGGTGAAATATTGAGTGGTTTCTCTGATATGAGAGACCCAGATCACAATTATCTCATGGAACTTAATGTGGAAAATAATGGGAACTGGGCTGGGGGGATGGGGGGCACAGGGGGAGGGTCGAAAGGAGAGAGGGGAAGGTCTTGTAACCTTGCCAAGGTATGTATGTGCACAAAATGCTCAAGATCAAGGTAAACTTTAAATTTTTCACTTATACATATCAAGAAAATGGGAAAAAAGAAATAATAATAAGCCTTATAGAGAAAGGGTTTTTTATTACTGTTTTTCTTGTTTAAACTGTAAAGAATGGAGGGAGGAGGAGGAGGAAGAGAGAAAATATTAAAATTACTGAGGATAAAAGACAAGTTTCCATGCAGAACTTCAAATAATTTATAATACTGTGCTCCAAAAGACAGGAAGTACAACTCCTCCCTTCTAAGGGCAGATTGTATGCAGCAGTGTCCTTTCTGGGTTTAAAGTAGACAAACAGGAGGAATAAATAAGTTATATCACCAAGAAAATGAAAAGACAAGACACAGAAGGGAGGAATTTATCTGCAAGTCACATTATCTGATAAGTAACTTATATCTAGACTAAACAAAGAACTCTTTAAAATCAGAAATAAAAAGAAAAATAACCTAAATTTTAAATGGGCAAAGAGTTTGAAAACTGTTATCTTTAAGGGTATACAAATGATCAAACAGTATGAAAGAAGGTGTTTAGCATCCTTAGCCATTAGATAAATAGGAATAAAAACTATAAGATACCACTTCAGATCCAATAGGTATGCTATCATACAAAAAATACTAACAATTAATTTTGGTACATGGTGACAGGTGTGTGTCTAGACTCATTCTTCTGCATGTGGATGTCCAGTTTGTTGAAGAGGCTGTCCTTTTTCCAATATATGCTTTTGACTCCTTTATCGAAGATTCAGTAGCTGAGGATTTTTGAGTTTGTCTCTGCATCCTCAATTCTGCTCCACTCATCTGTCTGTTTTTGTGCCAGTACCATATTGATTTTACAACTATTGCTTTATAGTACAACGTGAAGTCTGGTGCGGTAATGCCTCCTGCTTTAGTCTTGTTACTCAGTATTCAAGGCCTCTTTTGGTTCCATATGAATATAAGGATTATTTTTTCAAGTTCTGTGAAAAAATTGTTGACATTTTGATAGGAATTTCATTGAATCTGTATATCAGTTTCGGCAGTATAGTTATTTTGACTATATTGATTCTGCCTATCTAAGAACAAGGCATGTCTTTCCATTTTCTGATGTAGCTTACAACTTATTTCTTCAGTGTAGAGTAGTTTTCTTTAAATCAGTCCTTCGTTTCCTTGTTTAGGTGTACTCCTAGGTATTTAATGTGTTGTTGGGCTATTGAAAACAGGATTTTTCTTCTGAGCTCTTAGTGAGTTCATTGTTGATGTAGAGGAAAGCTAATGATTTTTGTATTAATTTTGTAGCCTGCAATTTGGTTGAGTTTATTATTTCCAAGAATTTCATAGTGGAGTTTTGGGGGTCTTCTATGTAGATAATCATATCATCTGCAAATAAGGACAGTTTGATTTCTTCCCTTCTGATGCAATTTCTCTCTAACTCAACCTCTCGCCTGATTGCTAAGGCAAGTGTTTCAAAGACTATGTTGAATAAGAGTGGTGAGAGTTGACAGCCTTGTTGTGTTCCTGATTTGAGAGGAAATGCTCTCAATCTTTCTCCATCTACCATGATATTTATGGAATGGTTTGGCATATATGGCTTCTATGAGTTTGAGATAAGGCCCTTCTATGCCTATTTTTCTCAGAGTTTTTTTATCACGAAAGGGTGTTGAATCTTATCAAAGAATCCCTCTGCATCAACTGAGATGATTATGTGGTTCCCTCTCTTGCCTCCATTGATGTGGTGTACTACACTAATTGACCTATGTATGATGAACCAGTCTTGCATCCCAGGAATGAAGCCCACCCAATCATGGTGTATGATATTTCTGATTACCTGTTGGATTCTATTTGCCAGAATCCTATCAAGAATTTTTCCATCTATATTCACCAAGGACACTGGTCCACAATTTTCCCTCCTGGTCAAGTCCCTGTCTGGTTCTGGGACTAAGGTTTGCTAGCCTCCAGAAATGAGTTTGGCAGTATTCCCTCTCCCTCAACCTCATGGAACAGCTTGAAAAGAACTGGAGTTAGTTCTTCCCTGCAATACTGAAAAAAACTCTGCTGTGAATCCATCTGATCCTGGGCCTTTGTTTGTAGGTAGAGCTCTCATTACTGCTTCAATCTCCGTGTGTGTAATGGGATTGTTCAAGATTTTTATGTTTTCTTTATTCAACTCTAGTATCTTGTATGTGTCCAGGAAGTCATCCCTTTCTTCCCAATTCTCCAAATTGTTAGTATATAGATATTCAAACAATTTCTCATAATCTGAGATTCTGAAGAGTCTGTTGTAATTTCACCCTTTTAATTCCTAAGTACGTTAATCTGTGCTTTTTCTTTGTTTTGGAGTTTAGCTAAGGGTTTGTCAGTCTTGTTTATTCTTTTGAAGAACAAGCTCTTTGACTCATTAATTTGTTTTATTGTCTTTTTAAATTCAATTTCATTAATTTTAGATCTGATCTTTACAATTTCTTTTCTTCTACTGTTTTTTGCTCTTGTTTCTCTAGGGCCTTATGGTGCATCATTAACGAATTTATTTGTGACTGTTCCATTTTTTTTTTTGATGTGTGCTTTTATGGCTATAAATTTCCCTCTAAGTACTATTTTCATTGTGTCCCATAGATGCTGATATGATGTACTTCTGTCCTCATTTAACTCTATGAAGTTTTTTTATTTCTTTTCTGATTTCTTCCGTGATCCATAGTTTGGTCAGTAGTAAGTTGTTTAATCTCCATGTATTTGTATATTTTCTTCTGTTTCTTTTGCTGTTCCAGATTTATTCCACTATGATCTGCAAATATACAAGGAAGTATTTCTATTCCTTTGTATTTATTTAAGTATGACTTATGACCTAGAATATTGTCTATTTTAGAAAATATTCCATGTGCTGCTGAGTAGAATGTGTATTCTGTTGATGTTGGGTGGAAAACTCTGTAAATGTCTGCTATGTCCAAGTTTTCTATAGCATCATTTAACTGTTGTATATGTTTATGGATTTTCTGTCTTGTTGAACTGTCTACCTGTGATAGTGGAGTATTTAAGTACCCTGGTGCAATTGTATTGGGGCCTATATGCCCTTTCAAATTTAATAATTTTTGATTTACATAATTGGATGTTCCAGGGTTGAGAGCATATATATTGATGATTGCGAATCCTTCCTGTTTTATCGTTCCCTGAACCAGTGTATAGTGATCATCTTTGTATCTCCTAATCTATTTTGTTTTAGAATCTGATGAGTCTGAAACTAATATAGCTACCCCTATTTGTTTATTGGTTCCTGTTGCATGAAATATTGAATTCCATCCTTTTATTTTCAGTCTACAAGTTTCCTTGTGGGTAAAGTGTTTCTTGCAAGCAACAAATTGCAGGTTTTTGTTTTTTGATCCAGTCAGCCAGTCTATGTCTTTTAGTAAGTGAACTGAGGCCATTCATGTTCAGAGTAATTATCGAGGTATATTTGGTATGTCCTGCCATTGTTATAATTTTTCAGCTTTATTTACTTGAATTACTTTCTTGTCAGCTTATTCTACTAATCTGTTTTCTCTTTTTCTCTGGGGTCTTTGTTGTCGTCCTCCCTTTCACTTTCTACATTTCCTTTAAGCATTCTCTGCAGTGCTGGCTTAGTAGCTGCAAATTTCTTTAAGTTTTCTATATCATGGAAAGTTTTAATTTCTCCTTCTAATTTAAAAGATAATTTAGCTGGATATAGCAGTCTGGGTTGGCATTTATGTTCTCTTGGTGCTTGGGTGATATTGCTCCATGATCTCCTGGCTTTTAGGGTCTGGGTAGAGAAATCTGCAGTTATCCTGATGAGCTTATTTTTGTAAGGCACCCTCTGTTTTTCTCTTAAAGCTTTTAATATTCTCTCTTTGTGTTGGGTCTCCAGTATTTTAATTATGATATGTCATGATGAGGTTCTCTTCAGATCAAAGTAGTATGATGTTCTATATGGCTGTAGTAGTTCAATATTCATTTCTTATATTTGGGAAACATTCTTCCATAATTTCATTGAATGTGACCTTTGAGCCTTTTGTTTTGTCTTCAGTTTTCTCCTGCACGCCCATAATTCTGAGGTTGTTTCTCTTTTAGTCATCCATCAGCTGTTGTAACCACTCTCTTTCTTCCTTTTTTTATTTTGAGTTATTTACTGCCTGTATGTTCCAGCTTATCCACTTTCTTTCCTATGTCTGATAATCTATTCTCAAAATGTTCATACTGGTTACTTATTTTTTCTTGTTTTTCACATTCTGAAGGTCAGTTTTTATTATTTTTATATCTCTGCTAAGCTCTTCCCTAATTTCTTCTATTGTCTTCATTATCTGCTTGTTTGTATCTTCTTTATTGTTTAATTTCTTGTCAATGTTTGCTGATAGTTCAGCTATGTCCCTGCACAGTTCTTTCATTTCCTGTTTCAATTCTAAGAATTTCTGAGCCCAGAAATTATCATCTTTTTTGCCTTTTTCATATTTGGGTTCTGCTATTTCAAGATCCCTGGTATATTTTTGGGGGTGTCAGGTCTTTCTGTAAGTGATTTATTACCACATTTCTTTATGGTTCTCTTACAGTGAGTTGAGACCCTGGTATTGTTGATGGGCTCTATATCTTTTCCTGAGATTCTTAAATTAGACTCTTTCTGTTTTAAGGGTTACCTTGACAGAGTACTTGTTAAAGTAACTTGAATATGAAGATCGTTAATGACATTAGCATCCAGTATTAATATATATACCCAGTCCCACTTAGTAGCAGGGCATGAGAAGGCCCAGTCCTGCAAGCTCCCAGGTGCAGGCACTGGTCTGCCAGCAGCTACCTGGCTGTTTCTGGCATGCAGGAGGGATGGGGAATGAGAAGGCCCAGTCTCATGAGCTCCCTGTTGAATGTGGGGGTCTGCTGGTAGCTACTTAGGTGTCTCTGGTTTGCAGGAATGATGGGGTGCTCGACAGTAAGCAATAACAGCAGAAGAGGAGATAAGACCCCAGATTGCAGGGAGCTATGGTGGCGATGGGAGAGGATACCTGGGCTCAGTCCACAGTGGATGAAGGCAGAGGGCCTGGAGGCCCTGGAGTATATCCTCAGTAAGCAATGGCTCTGGTGGTGGCCTGGAGACCTGACTGTGCCTACATCCAGTGCAAGTGATGGTGGTGGGTGGAGATATCCTGGTCTCTACAACAATCTCTCAACATAGATAAATCTTAAAAACAGACACAATTAGTGAATGAAGTCAGTCATGAAAGACCACAAATTTTATGATTTCACTTATGTTAGATGTCCAGAATCATCAAATCTATAAAAACAGAAAATAAATTAGTGGTTGTCTAGGGCTAATGGATGAGGAGGGAAAAGAAGAAGGGACTGTTAGTAGGTAAAGGATTTTCTTTAGGGATAACAAAAATATTGTAAAACTAGATTGTGAGAATGCTTGCAAATTGAATATAGAAAAAAAGCACTAAATTGAAAAATCTGAACAGGTGAATTATGTAGATTGTGAATTATGTCTCAATATATCTGATGGAAAAAAAAAAAAACTGGTTTAATCAGGTACCTGAGGGATAGGGCTATAGCTCAGTGCAAATTCCCTCAGTTCAGTCCCCAGTATGACTACATTAATGAATTAAAATAAATAAATGGATGGATAGATTATCACAAATTCTTAAAGGCTGGAAGCTGGGCATGATCTTAGAAGCTAACCTCTCAAAGATATTATTACCACCCACAGAACATGTTGTTCTGTATTTGCTTTAAATCACAGCAAGGTGTGGCAATAAATAAAACTTCCACATCCTACAACTAAGTATAACTTCTAATTATTACTTGGCTGCTCGCATAAATCCTAAAGCAAATCTGTGGAATTTCTTAATATTACACAAATAAATGTAAGTAATAGTCATGTCTAATTTACCCAGTATTTTGTTAAGCGGCTGAAAGTAAATATCAGAAATAGTTGTTAGCTCTCCAAGTTTGAACAGGTGTGTGCCTAAAGGAAGAGTACATATCTTTGAGTACATATCAAAGCAGATGACTGTCCCATCTACTTGTGCTTATTTCCTCATATTTAATGGTACTCAGTTTTAACTGTCCTTTTTTGTGTAAAGTTTTCATCATATCACTCTCAGACTAATTTTTAATGTAATGGCAATAAGATGTAAGCAACTAGAGGGAAAGAAATACAAGGGATCTCAACAAATAAGTAAATCCATGTTCACTCCACACACAGAAGGCAATGATGAAGAGGATATGCCTAATTATGAGACTGGAATTTTTCAGAACAGCAGTTAAGTACTTAGGATGAAAATTAAAACCCTTTAATCAAATACATTAGGAAAAAGGGGACAACAACTTAAACTTATTTTCTTACAGGCCACAGTAATGTTATAATAGTACAAGTTTAGAGTTGGTCAGAATCCTGGCCATCGAGGTGTGTGTGAAATTCTCTCTTCTCAACTTAGTGAATCTTTACCAAAGTGAAATTTTTGTACAACATCAGGACCAAGACACCTTCAAGACCCTTCTTTAATTCAGTGTAAGAGATCTTAATGCAGGGAAGTCCACAGGGAATCAAGACCTAGATTTATCTATTTCTACGTTTCCTACCCACAATTGCCTAGAAGTTCTAAGAAAATGTGAATGTCTTCCAGCATTTAACAATAAAATTGCTTGCTACAGTTTGGATGTGGATTGCTTCCTAAGCATTTATGAGTTGGAGGCACCCAGCATGGCAATGTGCAGGTGGAGGATCCATCAAGAGGTAAGACTTACTGCAGATAATAGATCATTGGGAGTGTTGCCCTCAGAAGGAGTTAAAGTAGCTCTTATGAAACCCCAGTCAGTTCCCATGAGAAATACTGTTCTAAAGGAGCAAGCCCAGCCCCTCCTCACTCTCTGCCTTCTCCTTTCTTCCTAGGCCTTCAACCTCTCGTTGTGCTCCTACCGTGATGCCAGCTACCATGTTGTGATGAAGCTAGAACAATCTCGCTAGAACCAGTGGAAGCTGGTTGGTATCCTGCTCTTCAATCTCCAAAACCATAAGTTTTATTTAATCAGCCTCTTTTCTTTAATATACTCAGCCTTAAGTATTTTGTTATGGACTAAGATGCTGCTTTTAGGGATTCCCTCATTTGGCACATACACTCCAGGAGATGACCATGGGTCAGGATATTATTTTCGTTCTCTTGGCAGGTAACCCAACAGCATACACTTGACATCTCACTCATGTCTGTATTTTTACTGGGCAATTTCTCCAGTTGGAGGCAAGAGGATCATATAGCAAAAGAGAAAGTCAGAGAAAGTCTAGGTCGGAGCAGGAGAGGACACATCATTTCTGGCCTGGAAATATAGAGGCCCATTTAAAATGACCGGAGCAACACCTCTAGGAGCAAAGACTAGCCCACCATTCGTCCAAGCAGGGAGACAAGGACCTCAGTCCTACAATCACAAGGAAATGGATTCTGCTAACAACTGATGAGCTTGGAAATAGAGGCTCTCACAGCAGTCTACATTGCACCTTATTCTCTACCCCAGGAGCCAACCTCGACTTGTGACATATAGAATTATGAGGCACTAAATGTATTCTCTGCTGTTTTGTTGTTACTGTTTTCTTTTTGTATTGAGAACTGAATCTAGGGCCTTTGCTTACTAAGCAAACACAGTAAACTGCATCTTCAGATTTTTTTTTAAATTAGGTTAGACAGTCTCGCTAACTTGCCCAGGCTGGCTTTGAATTTGCGATCCTCTTCAGTAGCTGAGATTATAGGCATGAACCTCCATAGGCTAAATTTGTGTTGTTCAAGTCTCTACATTTATAGTAATTTGTTATAATAGCAAGAGAACATAAATACATTGAGATAACATATTGAGTATCACATAACAGGTGTTGTATGAAACATTTGATTTACCCTACTTCATTTATAAAATTTATTATCCCAGCTTCAGAGTTGAAGAAAGAAGCCTATCACAGGTCTAAGTCACCACCATGTTAGCATAGGAACCCATCCACCTCCAAGTGATTCCTACCCCAGATTATTGCTAAACAGTGGCCATTTTTTTTATTCAATAACAATTTATGAAGGACTCAACTTTTACACAGGGACTTGTGTGGGCATATACCTATATCCATAAAAATTTTTTCTGAGAGAAAATAGAGTTGGACTGCAGGAATACACACAGTGATGAGAGCATTTGCCTAGCAAGAACAAAGCCCTGAGTTCCATCCCCCAGCACTGCATAAACTGTGGTGGCACATGCCTGTAATCCCAGCAATCTGCAGGCTGAGGCAGTAGGATTGCTATATGTTTAAGGCCAGCCTGGGCTACAAAGTGAGTTCAGGACCAGTATGAATTGTAGAGCAAGACTCTGTCTAAAAACAGAAAAAGAAAGAAAGAAAAGAAAAGAAAGAGAAAGAGAAAAATAGAGCAAGCTGTTCTTAGTATGTTTAGATAATAGGTTTATTTACTTTTTATTATATATTTTCTCTGAAATATTTTACAAAGAGTAGAAACCATTTGCATAAAATACTCATTTCTATTTTGTTGAGAGGGAGTACTGAGAATGATTGAACCCAGGGCCTTCATGCTAAGCTACATCTCCAACCCATTTTTTATTTTAGATTATGAAACAAAGTCTCTCTAAGTCACTAATTTATCAGGCTGTGCTTGAAATGGAAATCCTACTATCTCAGTCTTCCAGAGAGCTGGAATTGTAGGCCATTGCCCTCAGGCCCAGCTAATTACAAGATGAATATGAAACTTAATGAAGGAGGATAACATTAGGGAATCAGCCATTTTCTGGAAATTCAGGCAGGACTAGGGCTTTCCCAGGTAAGAACTGTTAACAATGTTTCTTCTTCCTTCAATGTTTCTTCTTCCTTCCTCTATCCAGTTCAAGATGCCTGTTGGGCCCCCCATCCCAAGGTTAGTGTCCTTCCTCACTTCCTGGCCCACAAGTCAATAACAAACACCTGAAAGCCCTGTCCTGGGCATCCCCCAGTCTGAACAAATTGACAGACTCTTTCAGGTCACACCCTAGCATCTGTCCCTTCCAGCCAGGCCCTAACTCCCAGTAACACAAAGTTCCACAGTTATCCCACTAAATCCAAATACATGAGGCTTTTGAGGGGACACTCCAGATCCATACCATAACACTGATATTCTCTGTAATATTTAATGAATATCTGCTGGATGAATGAATGAATGAATCTAAGTTTTTAACTTATTACTGCTTATTAACGTAAAGTTGGCCCTTTGTGCCATTAGTTCACAACAGAGCTTTCTCCTCCCTAGAAATGAATACATAAATTGTTGATGGCAAACATAACAATTATAAGGCCATAGAGTGAAAAGCAATTTGTTACATTCAGGCATAAGATACAGAGAAGACTACTTGGAAACATATTTTAAACTTTGTAGTCATTGAAGGTAATTCATTATGAGAATACTAATTCAAGTGAGAAAAAGACTTGATAAGCCCACTGTTTTCCAGGATAGGTTAAAGAAGTTTTGTCTTCATTTTTGTTTTTTTCTGATCCTGAACTATTTGAGATGATGAAAAATTCTGACCTGCTATATTTTTTAGCTTATTTGCTAGATAAAATATGAGGAAATGTGGTTTATCACCTTTTTTTTTTTTTTTTGGTTTCTAAGTGGCTATTTAAATACAGATAATAGTACATAGGACAAGCTGGAGAAGCAGGTTCTGCTCCCCTACCCAACTTACCTGTTACCTGATACGTCCAGATGGCAGGACCAGCAATGCAGTGTGCTGTAACACAGCTGAGAACCTGCCCAAGCTGACCCTCCAGATGCAAGCGGCAGCCATCATGTGGAGAACTGTGGAGGCTGAGGCACATCAATATTTGACATATACCACTCATATAACTTCAAAACTGAGTGGGGAAAAAAAGAACCCAAGGCAAAAGGAAAAGAAGAAAAGTCAATGTGAAGGCACCAACAGTCCCTAAGTTTTTCTTAGAGCAAACCAAGTAAAGTAAAACATGGGTTGCACCCAGTTTTATTCGTGGAATTCAAACAGATAGTTTACCTTTACGAAGAATTCCAAGGTTGATTTCTAAAGATAGAGACCTTTCTTCACGTGGTGTATGCTATCTTCTCAAAACAGCTTAATTTTCTTATCAACCCAGTTTGCTCTATGGGTAGTTCTTCTGTTTTCACTAACACATTGTGTGTATATATGTACACATATATACATATATATTATATTTTGTAAGATTATTGTCAATTTTATACACAATGTTTAAACATAAAAATTTACCATAAATCTTACATTAATCATTATAAAATTATATATTTATATAATATATTTTATGCAATGTATATATAAAAATGGACCATCTTATAAAACTACATATTTAAAAATTAAGTATTAATATATCTAATATAAATATTGATCACAAACCTTACAAAATTATATGAATGATCATTAAAAGAATGTGCTTAGCATTGGTTTGTTAGTTTGTGAACTCTGAGGGTTTACATCTTCCTAAGGCAACTGCTAGGCTTCCTCTCCTAATTTTTTAACTGTAATTTTTATTTAAACTGAAAGTTTTCAGTAGTAACAAGCTTATGCTTCCAAACTTGAGGGAAATTGGGTGGCCTGTTTAAACGTCCACGTCCACGTAGGGACCAGACTTCTGGGCTTAGAATCCCTAACTGACGAGTGACTGGAAGATTTCTGTAAGGCTTCCTGTGGAAGAGAATTAAATCTAAATTCTTAGAGCTCGCCGTTTCTTTTTACAAAACTAGGGCATTATATAATTTAAAAGGTAGGCAGTTGATTTCAAAGTCCCATTCTGATCTACATTAGTCAACACTGCTACAAATAATATTGTTAAAACTGCTATCCGAGAGCGTATGTACACACAGTTTCCCTGTGAAGAGGGGAGCAGCTGTACAGTGTTCCACAGCAGGACTTTGCAGGACATCAGTATTGAGATGTTCTTGTTCCAAGAAAGAAAAATCTGGTGGCATGTAGATACAGAAGAAGACCTGAACGGCCCTGCTTGGGGAACGGTTCCAGGAACTTCCGTTGGAATACAGAACAATGTTTCAAGGGTCCCCACCCCAGCTCAACTGGGGACCCAGCGGAATTTGTAACCTCCACTGGCCGTCCGGATCGTGAAGGCATTGCCCTGGGGAAAGGCAAGGGTGCGGATGGTGCTGTGGCTGCGGATAGGGGTGCTGAAGGAAGCGCCCTCCTGCAGCTCGCTCTGGCTCAGGTTCAAGGCGCCGGGGCTGCAGTCCATGCGCAGCCCGCGGAAGGTGCCGTGCAGGCTCCCGGGCCCGCCATCCGCGGTGCTCGCCGGTGGCGGCTGCAGTCGGGGCCGCTTGGGGTCCCGGCTCTGCAGGGCTTCGTCGCAGCGCTGGGAGATCTCCCTCAGGACGGCGTCCACTTCCGCGCAGTTCTGGCCCGAGGCACTGAGCAGCTCTTCCAGGCTCCTTTTGGCCGTCGCCTTGAGCAGGAAGGGCTGGGCCGCTGGCCCCGGGTCTCTAGACTGTGTGATCATCAGCTTCTAGGAAAGATGAGGAAGAGCATGGCCCTAGCGCCAGCCGGACTCCGCGTGCGCTGGTGGGTGGGTGGGGACGCAAAAGCAGGCCCGGGCACAGGACACCCCGCGAGCCCAGAGGGGCCATATCGGGTCCCAGCACAGCAGCAGGGTAGGGAAAGGGTGCACAGAGGCCCGCGCCTGCGCCCTGCCCTACTCACGTCCAGCACCGAGGCCAGGTGCCGCGTCCGGCTGGCCAGTTCTTTCAACTGCACGTTTCGCTCCTTGAGTGAGGCGATCTCCTCCTGTTTCTGAGTCAGTGTCGCGTGCAACTGGGAGAAATGACCCAAACGTTCAAGGACAGGTCACCGTGCTCAGTGTCCTCTGTGTGAACTGAACACAGATCCCGATGTATCATCAGAAACGGAGGCCTCAAACACTCCTGAGAATGGCCCTTTTATGTGACTTAAAAAAAAAGTACTTGGATTTTAAAAATATATCTCAATAATGTGGGAGAAGTGGTGAAAAGTGCTGAGTTGGGCAACAGGAAGATTTACTTGGCCTCTGAAGCTCAGCCATCACATTACCTCTTTTTACTTCTCTATAAAATGGGGTTGATAAGAGTATTTAGGCCCAGGAGCTGTATTAAATAGGAGGAGAAAGTAAATTGCTACAACACAGGGTCGGGAACACACAAAGCCTTCAGTAAGTATTGGCAGCCCTATTAAAAATCTAGTGAGGGAGTGGGTAGGGGTGTAGCTCAGTGGTAAAGCCCTTGCCTAGCAAGCACAAGGTCTTGGGTTCCCAGCTTCACATTAGTGCTGTAGTCCCACCTGTCGGGAAGATGAGGAAGGAGGATTGCCCGTGAGTTCAAGGCCAGCTTGGACTACATAGTGAGTTCAGGAAAAGCCTGGACAACACTGAGAAACCTTGCCTCACACACACACACACACACAAAAAAGCTTAAAAACCTAGTGGTTTGGGCTTATTCCTACTTTCCTACTTGGTGAATTTAGAAATTGAGTCACTAGAGCAATAGGAGGTGGGAAACCACTAGCCAGACCCCTGGTGGAGAAGCTGATAGAATTCTTGTCCTGAGACCCCTATTTTTGCCTTACACTCCAGACACTCTCTCCATCCCCCTACTCCTCATCCTACTCCAGCCCCCTTTCCTGGCCATGGGACCAGTGACCCTACTTGGTTATTTTCCACAAGCGCATTTCCCAGCGCCCTCTGGTTCTGGTCGGCCACCTCCTTCCAGTACTGCTCTGGCGGTGGTGGTGCCTCTGGAGGTCCAAGTGGTGGTGACTGCAGGACTTGTGGGTCTAGTGGAGGGGACAGGTGGGACCCAAAAGGCAATGCTTCCTCGCAAGGAGAGAAGGGAAAGTCACTGTTGGCCAGGGAAGGAGACATCAAAGAGGACGATTCTGGAGAAAGAGCAAGTAGTTGAATTTGCTGCCCTGGATTTATGCCCAGCTACCTGTATACACTGACAAAATGCCATGCCAGGTGTAGGGGTATTGTATAAAAAGGAGGAGGAAGAGGAAGAGGAGGAAAAGGAGGAGAAGAGGGAAGAGGGGAGGAAAGAGAAGAGAAGGAAGAAGGAGAGGAAAAAAGGAAGAAGAAAGAAAGGAAAGAAAGAAAGAAAGTTCTGATGACACCCCTCACTCCACAAGCGTACTATTGTCAGGCTTTCCCTGCTACCCTGCACATACAAAGCTGGTGTTCCATAAGTACCTGTTGAGTTAACCTGAATGAACCAGGTAAACTTGCCTAGGCCTTGAAGTCAGACAGACTGTCGCATCTCTGCATGCTCTTGTCATTCTGTCTCTCTCCCACCATATCATATATTCCTAGATGACTCTCCCAAAACTCACTGGGACAAAGATAAAACACTATAGATGCAGCTATTCAACTGCTCCATTGGAGAGAGGAGGGTATCCTAAACACAGAAGAGCCCGACCTTTCAGTGAAATGCTAAGGAGTCATTCATTTATCAGGTGGCTGGATTTCCTAACTTCACAATCACAAAATCTGAACTAGTCTGACACTCTGTCCTCTCTAACCCCCCTCCCCTTACTTAGCCACAAGGCCACAGCACTTGCCTGCAATGAGATCATCCACTGTGTCTCTGAAATTCTGCAGATCGAAGTCCACTTCCACTTGCAAAGAATGGTCCTAAAATAAACCAGGGATGTAAAGAGGTCAACATTGTGTCTGGCCTGACCAAAACCATTCTTAGATGACAGGCAATCTGCTAGGTTCTGCAGAGGGTTGGGCGTACTCTCATTCACAGCATATCTGAAAATTCAATTCCCATCTGGGACAAAAATCCAGCAGGCTTGCGCTGATGGGGAATCAGATGCACAGAGCACAGACCAAGTCCACTGGGCTACAGCCTGTGGCTCCAGAAGGTCTCAGAAACTGGGCAACAGTCCTCTGCAGGCGGTACAGGAGGGCTGCTCCTGGCTTCAGACAGCACACCCTTCTGTCTTTTTGACTGGCCATCAGGCAACCAGCTGTCTACATAAATGTTCTCTGTGCATCTGAGAAACCTCAACTCCAACTTACCCTCAGCCAGTCAAGATCCCAGCACACTAAGTACAAAGTGGGATGTGAACACCAGATGTTTCTGACAGCATGCAGGGACCTCCAAATGATAATTTGAATCTGTGCTTCCCACAAAGGCTCAGTCAGAGCTAATCCCCCTCCCACCACAGAGGAGAGGAAAATGCTTCTGTTCAATACTGCAGCAGCAGCTGTGGTCCCTACTGTTGTTTCCAGTTTTCTCACAAAGTCTAATTTAACTTTTACCCATTCACCTCCAACTTGGTGAAGGCTTTTTTGGCCTCCCACAGGGCATTTGGATGTGAAAGGACTGTGAGTGGTGAAAGGAAAGTCCAGGTATCATCCCATATCCTTCATTCATGGACATTGCATATATTGTCAATTTTTTTCTTTTTTACATAGCTACTCAGGGACCAGGAAATGCTTCTTCTGATGAGTCTGAACTCAGACGAGTGAGTTACCCAAAGTTACCCAGTTCCTGCCCCAGAATGCTAGTGCCTGTTCCAGTCTTCTTTCCTTTACACTCAATTTCCTCTTTTTTTTTTTTTTTTTCTCCAGGAATGCCTGGCTTACACTGAAGATGGTACTAATAAGAAAACTTCCAATCTTGTTATGAGGGATTGCATCCAACTAGATTTGTTCCTTGGAATTATTCATGCTGGTCTCCCCAAAGCCCTTGGGAAGAGGATCTTATTCTGATCCTAACTTTAAAGTATTGGTTTCTGTCTGGGAAGAAAAGAGTCAAGACCAAAAGCTTCCACATATATTGGCTATTAGGCTATAAGGGAAAAAGTGAGACAGGACTGAGGACCTTAAACAAATTCTGAAACACAAAGTCTGCTCTAGCTGAAGTGTAACTTAGGAACCAGAGAGCAGGAAATGCTTCTTCCTATGCTTTGTCAGATTTTGGCTCATTCTTGTCCTCAAATATTTCCAAAGCACTTTCTCTTTGTCCTCCTGCCCCCCCCCCCCCCCCCCCCCCCCCCCCCCCCCCCCCCCCCCCCCCCCCC